>CABEEJ010000727.1:188783-211183 GCA_901482245.1 Timema douglasi | reverse complement strand
CCCCCCCCCAGTTCACCCGACCGAGATTCGAACCTTGATCTCCCCGTCCTCGGCATTCTAGTTCAACACGAAACCAGTGCGTTAGATAACTACGCCACCGAGGTGGGTCCGAGCCTATTGTTTAGGTGCATCCTTCGTTGTAAGAATCTCCAATGAAGGATCAAATTCCTAGAGCGAGGTATTTTGATGTGTGTGACCTGCAACTCTATGGTTGGAAAGCTTGTCTCCAGGCATTTCGCCGGGAGTTATTCTCGAGTGTGGGGGGGTGTTTTCACCCGCACGTGGGCTATATCTTATATGCTAACGACATTTGGCCGGAAGTCAGAATTTTATAAATTTGGGATTTTGATACGAATTTTCTGTGATTGTGAGGACTAAATTAAGAAAGTAAATTGATAATCAAATGTATTTTCTGTACGGGTTAGATTAATCTGCCTAGGGGGTAAAGATATTGCTTATCCATCCGGGACATCAGCATGCATATATCTACCATGGGGAAAAGGAGGTGGAGCTAAGAGGAATATGGCTATCAGAATTTGTGAGAGGGAAGAGTTTGAAATCAATCAGAAAAAACCTCCCATCTGGGATTTGGTTCTTGACCTCCCCTTTAACCAGCGATACACTATATTGTGGGAGTCACGCCTTAGATCATGCAACCACTCATACTCTTTAACTGAAAGTGCTGTCATCAGTCGGCTTGATGTGTCACTAGCGCGCTCGTGACATTCTTGATTGCGTCTGCATTTGTTTAGTATATTATTTTGAATGTCCCAGAGTCCCCCTCCCACACACAAGTAGTCAGGTGGAGTACCGGACCCCTAATTTTGAAACTTGCGAAAATAAGAGCAACTCATAAACTTGCAAATCGCAGGCTGTACCAAAACAGAGCTAATTTTGAAAGGTTTCTACTGTCGTACGAATCGGAGTAGTTTTGTTTCGCTTGCGATTCAATCTGACAACGTTGTAAAAACATGACGTGCCAAAGGGTTGAAGCGATGAGATGCCACAACACGCCATTATACAAGATACGCAACTGAAAGTAGACACACTTATTGTAATGAGTGCATCATGTAAAACTATTTCTTTCGTTTTATTAGGAAACCATCTTACAGTTGTATGCATCTAAGCTTGTCTCAAAAGGTTTCAGGTTATTTGAGTAGAAGTTAAAACCACCTAATCAATCAAAATCCACTTTAGCACACTTAGTAGCGTGCTTTTCTGAAACTCTGATGTTCACGAGACCGATCCCACCCCGATTACAATATTTTAATTTTTTATTTGAATTTAAATCACTTGTTAGTAGTTAAAATTCAGTAATATATTATTTTCGCCACTATTCTTAAAACTTACATATACCCTAAGGGTTTTTACTATGCGAATAATAATTAGCTTGCTTTGCCTTATTTTTAAACGTGTACATTTTTATGTCATAAAACCCATTAATTTAATTTTTAAATGTGCACATACAGATAAAATTTCAAAATAATAATAATTATTATTATTAGCCCCGCGTCTTACTACCCGTTCGGGTTAGACGCACTTACGCTAATGTGTAATGGTAGGGTGATTGTGAGACGAAATGATAGGACCTACAGTTTAACGTGGAATCCGAACCACGGTGGAGGCCTGGCATTCCCCACATTCACGAGATGTCTTGTCAGAGGTGAAGGGAGGGTTTGATAATCAGATAAATCTTTGCCGCGACCGAGGATTGAACCCCGGCCGCCAGTACAGAAGTCTGAAACCTTACCCCTAGACCGCCAGGTCACCAATTTCAAAATTAATGTACCGTTTTTAATTTACCAACTTGTTAAATTTTTTTAAGAAATATTATGGTAGTCTAGATAGGCTCATATACCTTGTATACTTCTATAAAAATATTTAAAACCAATTATATACTTACCAATACAATCATTTAAAATTAAAGTTTAAAGTCTGATAAATTAAAAAAACAAAATTTGAAGATGAAAGGGTTTGAACACGCGAACTCTAGATATTGATGAGAACGTCACTCTACCGACTAAGCCAAATTGACGGTTAAATAAATTTGAAAAAATTAAAATATATAATCTTATTTTCACCCAAACAAATATTTTTATTGAAGGATTGAATAAAGTATACAAAACAATCATATTTTTTTTCTTCTGTAAACTTATTTTGTACGATAGTAGCTTTATTTCAACAAAATCTCTCTCAGAAAGCTGCAACCGAAGAGTGGGGTGGCATCCATTTTGTTATTTTATGCTCTACTCGATAGACAAGGCCTGTCTCGCACGGTGTGAGGCTGGCGAGTAGAATCCGCTCGCTATTCGATTGTGTGCGAGATGAGAGAGATACGCTAGCGAATCGCAACTCGCGCGTTTCAAAATTAGGGGTCCTAGTGAACACAGATGATTTGGAAGAGGTCAATTCTAAATCTTTATGGCGTTTTATGTTACAATTATTGTTTTGTTAGAGCACAACGCACTTGTTATTTAGTTTTAAAATTATTTTTAGCACCCAGTCTTACTTTAGTAGAGTTGTCTTTTAGTTTAATGTCGATGTAAGAATAAGAGGGCATGTGTTGCTTCATTTTATCCACTCTCACAAGGGTGTCGTAATTTTGTCGCAGGTAATTGTACTTGAAACATCACCCGCACCCCCACCCCCTCCAATCTCCTTACATCTACTCTGCTAACCTTTGTAACGAGGGCCTGACTCTATAATTCTAATCCGCTATAGACTGGGGTGGCGGGTCATCCACGGCTCCAACCCAGGGCTGACCTCAAACAACGAGTGTGGATAACGAGAGATGACAATTTGATTTATTTTCCCGAACTTCACAATCGGAAAAAAAAAATACATTAACCCGCTTCGTTGGCCGCATAGTCTTAGCCTTTTCTCTTTCACAATAGACTCGGAATGCCAATGACGAGGAGATAAAGGCTCGAATCCCGTTTAGGTGTACTGTGGATGGTTAAGTTTTCGTAAAGTGTTTTCCCACTCCATTTCTACGCAAATGCAGGTACACTTCTATAAATTCAACCTACCTGACAATACGGTTCGTGATGTGACCTCCTAAATAAATATCATTCGATTGACAAAGATCTATTCTACGATCCTATACCAGTTATCTTCCGTTTCCCGGGCACTTAGCTCAACCGAAATATGTGGATTTTTGCAAATTTCAGTGTGAAAAATATCACTTTGAAACCATGTTTACAAGGCCCTTTATGTATAAAAGAGTTATGATGAATAGTCTAATATTAATTCCAGTAGACACCAAACTCGTATATTATTTCCAATTCTTTCAATATTTAGCCTAGGTGCAACACCAGATTGGCAATATCTTGGCCACCTAGGCAACACCCTTAACGTCTAAATATATTAACATTGTTTAATAAACTTTCCAAAGTCTTTCCCTGCCTACAAATACAAATGTACAACTAATAAGTTAATATCTACGTACTGTAGCCTCATGGCTTCTTTGGTGCTGACTGACAGCTCACAGCTAACGTCTGACAGTCAACATTTAGGTATATACCTAAATTTCGAATGTCAGAAGTCACAGCTGCTAAACACATGTTTTTGCAGATCATATGGTTCGGCGTAGGAATACATAATTTGGTCTGGTAACTTTTCAAAGCTGTCAGTCAGCACCAAAGAAGCCATGGGGCTACTGTACTTGGGCTATTCTAAATGAATAAATGACTGGAAGCTTTCAACGAAACTTATCAGAGACGTCACAGTTAAGTCATCCTCTCTCTCTCTTCTGGTAGATTACGCTATCACACAGGCGAGCGCTTTTATGAATTCCGACAGTGGATAAAAAAGATTGACATTTGTTAATAGCTCATCAAGCTGTGAACACCTCATTAGAGCTTGCGACAAAGCAAATATATTTCTTGCTATTGTCGGCGCGTGTCTCCTTCACAGAGAAGGGCCCCAAAGTGAAGGTATCCTGGTTCGATTTCACTGCGTGGGTAGACTAATTAATTATGCATTTATTCATAGCGGTGGTTTTCAAACTGTGGGTCAAGAGTCGAGCTTTAGTGGAACATACACAGTTTTTTAATGTGAATTTTTTTGTTAGAGGGGAAACAAAAATTACTAAAAACAACTCATCCCCCCTCTTCACCACGTTCATGCTCATGTTCGTGTTAATGTTCATGTTCATTAAAGCTACAGGCTATCCATTATAAGAGAGGTGGTGACTGACGGCTAGCACAAGTTTCATTAGTGCAAACATTGGCTGAAGGTAAAAATGTCAACAACTTATTCCTAAAAAATTCCATTCAATCCATTATACTCTAAATGTTTTATTATTATTATTATTAGCACCGCGTCTTACTACCCGTTCGGGTTATACGCACTTACGCTAATGTGTAATGGTAGGGTGATTGTGAGATGAAATGGAGGACCTACAGTTTAACGTGGAATCCGAACCACGGTGGAGGCCTGGCATTCCCCACATTCACAAGATGTCTTGTCAGAGGTGAAGGAAGGGTTTGGTAATCAGATAAATCTGTGCCGGGACCGAGGATTGAAATTTGCAATAAAAAATCTACTGCTAGTTTTTTAAATTTTTAGCACTGCGTCTTACTACCAGTTTGAATTATACGCTTAAGTACTAACTAAACTAATGCACAGGGATTTGGAAGGTTGAATTTAGAAGAAGTGAACCCGCATTTACGTGGAGGGAGAGTGGAAAAGCATTTAGGAAATCTACCCTCAGTTCACCCGACCGAGATTCGAGCCTAGATCTTGCCGTCCTTGACAGTTTAGTTCAACATTAAACTAGTGCGTTAGCTAACTACGTTAGCTGTCACTTAACCAACGCTCCTAATTCTGGATGGACTCGAGGTGGGTCGCGTAAGTTTGTTCTAAAAATGGGGCTCGGTCATAAAAAGTTTGGGAAGCACCCAGTTAGACTTTACTCGGGACTATAGTTGGGTGGAAAGTGTGATATCTTAGGTCGAGTGTTCAATTCTAGGCATCGCTAAAAAAATGTGTCGTTTTGTGAAATTGATGTTTCCCTTTTCACGGTGGGGATGAACATGACGTGGTGTCAACAACTCAAGACTTGAGTCAAGTCCGTTTAAGTCTTAATACCCGCCTCGGTGGCGCAGTTAGCTAACGCGCTAGCCGTGTTGAACTAGACTGCCAAGGAGATCGAGGTTCGAATCTAGGTTGAGTGAAAGGGGGGTGGTTTTCCACTCTCCCTCCACGCAAATAGGGGTTCACTTCCACTCATTCAACCTTCCCAATCCCTAATCCATTAGCGTAATTAGTACTTAGAGCGTATAACCCGAACGGGTAGTAAGACGCGGTGCTAAATAAAAATAAATAAAAAAGTAAGTCTTGGACTGGTACAATCGGTCTGTTTATAAAGTGCAACCCGCCTCGGTGACGTAGTTGGCTAACGCGCTAGTCGTGTTGAGCTCTACTGCTGAGGACGGGGAGAAAGAGATTCGAATCTCGGTCGGGTGAACTGGGGGGGGGGTTTTCCTAAATGATTTTCCACTCTCCCTCCATACAAATGCGGGCTCACTTCTCTAATTTAACCTTCCCAATTCCTAATCCATTAACGTAATTAGTACTTAAAGCGTACAACCCGAACAGGTAGTAAGACGCCGTGCTAAATAATAATAAAAAATATAAAGTGCACGTTAAATACCTCGGATAATAACATATTCATCTAGTATTTTTATATTTTGAGGTCGTTTTTGTTTCGAACCACCTTAAAACTCTAATATTAATAATTATGATGACCTCGCCCGATGAAACCACGTGTTGCCTGTCCCGGTCAGATATCATTTGACTTGATGACTCATGTGACGTGGTCTGACGTGACGCAGACTCGGGATTCTTCTTAATCACGTGCTAAGGGCGTCGTTTACTTGAAGGGATATACTTCACATTGTAGTGTTTCTTATGAGAGGTGAAGTACCTGAAACATCAAAACTACTAAATCAATAGTCGCTTATCTTTGTGACCCTCGTTTTCTAAAAAATTGCGTTAATTCACCTATTCTTGGCTTAGAGCTAAGAAATAATATTTTTAGCACCGCGCTTTACTACACGTTCGGGTTGTGCGCGCATGTACTAATTATATTAATGTGGGTGACCTGGTGGTCTAGGGGTAAGGTGTCAAGACTCCTGTGCTGGGGTCCGGGGTTCAATCCTCGGTCCCGGCACAGATTTATCTGATTGCCAAACCCTTTCTTCACCTCTGACAAGACATCTTGTGAATGTGGGTAATGCCAGGCCTCCACCGTGGTTCGGATTCCACGTTAAACTGTAGGTCCTTCATTTCATCTCACAATCACCCTACCATTACACATTAGCGTAAGTGCGTATAGCCCGAATGGATAGTAAGACGCGTTGCTAATAATAATAATAATAATACATTAATGTGTTAGGGACGAGGAAGGTTGAATTTTAAAGGGGGGAGTGTTCTCATGGAGGGAGAGTGGAAAACCATGTAAGAAAAACCACCTCAAGTACACCCTAACGGGGTTTTAACTATTATCTCTCCATCATCGGCATTCTATTGCGAGACTGATGCCTTAGACAAGCGTTTTTCTACCTTTTTCAACTCGTGGCACACTGAAAAAAGTGCTAAAATTGTCACGGCACACCATCAGTTTTTAAAGGAAGGATTTGATCTTTAAAATAAAGAGTATAAGGATTGTGTAAAAAGTTCAACAGCTAAAATTATACTTTAGTATTTAAAAAAAATTCTAGTGAATATGGATTTAAATAGATTTATTTTTATTCCTCAATTTTTTTTTATCGCTCCTCCTTTTTATCTTCTAAATTTCCGTAGTACACCTTCTGACCCTTCGCAGCACACTGGTTGAAAACCGTTTGACCGCCGAAGCGGTTGAATTAACTACTCCCGATATTATCAGTGAGGAACTGCAGGCCTTATGGAGAAAAGCTTTATCTTCACTCACTTTGTTAATTGTTGCCAAATCACCTCGCTTTCAGTTATGTTGTGCGGTGGTGTAATGGGGTATGAATAATCTAATGGCAACATCGACGAACCAACGTTGCCAAACTCAGTGGCGGCTCGTAGCTAAAATTAGTGAGGGTGCGGGCTGGGCTGCTCCAGAAAATTTTTAGCCTTTGTTTTAAATTGTGTAAAAGGAAAAAAAAAGTGTGTAAAAAAACATTTATTCAGGAACTTGATAAAATCTTAACAAAAAAAACCAATCTTGTACTTACTTTAACTTAAATTATTATAGTTCAAGCTTGATCTATTCATTTAAATATGAAATCCATTCTTCTTGTTTTATTTTGCGCAAAAAGTTTGATAATTTTCTCCTTGTTCTCTGGATGACAATTGAGGAAATTTTTCTCCATTGAAAGTATTACAAGCGCATTTAGTCTTTCTGTCAAATAAAAGAACCGGAAAAAAATGAAACAAATAAAATAGCCGGAAGTAGAATAATAATCTAATCTACACTCTTCTACACTTTATCACATTCCAGAATATGGTACACAGTTTTTAAGCACAACACACGCTGAGTAAAAAAAACTTCCTTCCACCATCACGCCAGAGCCGGCATTGTGAGAGCAACATTGCTCTCTCTACCTGGAAGTCCCGCCTTCCTCCCCACCCCCTCCTATGTGCGCATGCGCACAACAGTCAAACACCACGACGCTGGCACTGTGAAGCGCACAGTTCCATACAAATATTTTTTGTATATTTTTCATAAACTGGGGGATGACTACTGAAGTACTGACATTAAGCTTAAGGAATATATATTTTACTACAAAAATAAAGAATGAATTAAAGAAAAAAGAACTCATTATATTAAAAGTTATCGAAAATATCAAGTGGAAATGGGGGGTTCTGCAGTTCTGAAGTGCCTATACACGAGCCGCCACTGCACCAAACTTGTATTTTATTTGAGGGGGGATTGACCGCACTAAAACCAATAGGCTGTTCTCCAACATTAGCCATCCAGTTCCCTCAGATATTATATCCAGTGTAATACCTTTGGTGCCGGATGCTTATTAGTAGTGCTCCACGCCCCACCCCCACTCTTTGCCAACTTGTCTGTTAATAAGCCAAGTCTGCGTATAGCCCGAACGGGTAGTTAGACGTGGTGCTAATAATAATAATAATAATAAGCCAAGTCGATAGTGCGTCTGATTATTGAACAAAGGTTTCAGAGCTCGATTCCCATAATCGAAAACAATAAATATCATCGGGTGAAACTGTGAATTCCTCATTTACAGCGATGAATCAACGGCGTGGGTGCTGTTATCAAGTTAGTTTGTAAGTCGTGTGCTGACATCTTTCGGTTAAAGTGCACGTACGATACCCCAAATTGATAACAAGCTACCCGTTTCGAACGCTCCAAGGCGTCAATATCGCATCAGTAGACCGACAATGACGGGGTAGATCGGGGTTCGAATCATGGTCGGCTGTACTGACGATTGTTTTTACTGAATGGTTTCCCATTCTCCCTCCACGCAAGTCTATAAGGAAATATTATCGTAAGCTTTTGATAATTTTTATATTGTATTTTTAATTGATAAATTAAATAATACATATTTCTAGAATCTCAAATTTAATGATTTTCAATCAATGTTGGTGGTCGAAAGTGGGTTACTTATAAAAATCAGTTTGATTAGTAACACATGCTTGTAACTCGAACGGGTAAGCGAGACGCGGTGACAGAAAAAAAAATGGCAACTTTCCATTTGGAAATGTTCCTTTTTTTTTGTATATGGGTACAGTCCCTTCGGTAAAAAAAAAAAGTTATCCCCTCATTGGTTCAGTGTTTTCAGCCACTATCTTTGAACAGTACTGAACTCATATTTTAAAATATAGACGCGAACCATTTTCACCTAGAGTATTCCCCTTGCCTCTCCCCGATGAACCTTTTAGGAAATAGTCAACTGCTTTGTATCCATCCGCAAGTAATGTTTTAATAGACTGGGACTTAATAGGCCGGGCTTATCGCCAACTGTTGAGTGGGGGACATCCCAATAATCCGCCGTTTCCTCTTCAACTTGGCAACCGGCCATGGACGTGTTTTTTTGGCAACTCTCGAATATTTGAATCGAAAACCGATTTAAAATATTTAACTATTTTGTTTGTTTGAATTTTTTTTTTCGGGAAGGTATAGGGAGTGGTGGGGGTTGAAGGGGTAACCAAAAGAATGATTAATATTGGTTGAATCTGTTATAATGATGAGCTTTTGTTTGGCCGCGAAACAAGAACTTGAGCGGATTGTTTGATGAATTTGTGATGTCCCTTTTTATTTACATAGTCGGGTCCGTCACGTGGCTCGGTGACTGAGAGACAGAACGCTGAACGGAAGTAACCGGGTTCGATACCAAGGTTTTGTAGCCTACTAATTGGTTATTTATACAAGGCCTTATTAATTATTACTTTTACCACAACGTATATAAACGTATTAGTCTTAAAGATGGAAGGTTATTCCAAAGAAACACACGCATAAGTGTGGAGAGAGTATGGGAAAACCACCACTACATTGCACATACATCCTAACCATACTATTTAAATCCTTAGTTTTATAAGATAGGTGGTTTTAATTTTTAAATTATGTTGTTCTAGGTTGAGTTTTTCATCTTAACACACAAATGCTACATTAAAAAAAAGTGGGTTTTCCTCTTCCTCCCCCCTCCCTGCGGAAGTGCGTAGGATTGACAGACTTTACTATGAGGTGTGGCGCCAGCTCTGGTATGAACGTGTCTAGAGGTTGTCAAATAAGTACTTAATCGAGCTCTTGTCTTATTTTTAAAGTAGTCGCATTCCAAACTGTTGACTAGGTTAAGATTGAACCCTTCACGCCGCTCATTGATCTAATGATTCGGTCGAGTGACGGACGTGTATATTTGTGAATCTGGGTTTGTTTTACAGTTTTCCGTTTGGTAAGTCACCGCTTCGGGGTCTGGTGGTTGTTTTAGTGCTAGCTTCAAGCTAGTAAAAGGTGCAAAATAACCTGTGAAGGGCGAGCCAAAAGAGCCGCAAGTTCGGGTCACTTGTGCCTGTCTACCTCCCCGAGTCTTTGAAATATTTGGTTGGAAAGTTTTGTCTTGTTTTTGTGGTAGACGTGTCGAGCAAGAGCCTGGGTAAATCAGAAGCTTAGGTTTTATAAAGATCGCGTATTTCACCAGTTTTTTTTTCTTTGGTTCATATCTGTGAGAGGGCAGTCCTGACCCTGCCCCCACCCCCACCCGACATGGAAGCGCTGATGCCGTAGTTTATTTAAAACCGTACCTCTAAATATGACCGTAATGTTACTTGCTGTTCTTCTGTCAGAGGTATTCATTTTTTATGGTGTTCAATTTATTTAACCAATCTTATATATACTTAGTTTTTTTAGTACCGTACTTTATGTTCAGGATATACGGATATACAATTAGTCTAATGTGATAGGGATGGGAAAGCAGCAGTTTAGGGTGCACCCGGATCTGCGTGGAAGGAGAGTGGTAAACCATTTAGTAAAAAAACTGCCCTCAGTTCACCCGACTAGGACTTGAACCCCAATCTCCCCAGTCAACAGCAGTCTAGTCTAACACTATAGTGACGCTTTAGACCGTTCGGCCACTGAAGCGCTTTACACTTAGTTTTAGTTATTTAACTTGACACGCCGTTTAACCTATGAGCGACCAAATTACATTATTGGGTTGAAGTAATGTTTAATATTTTTAAATAAGCAAACGCTACACGACTTTGGCATGGGGTGGGCACTCTTATAGGGCTAGCTGATTCCATAAACTAGTTTGGGGCACTATCGCTAGAAGCAGCTTGCAATGACGTCACATGCGTGGACGTGAAAGTCTATATAAAAGGAAGTGTGGAGTTTATGTAAAATTGGCCAACACGGTACTGTTTTGTTAGCAATTTGTCGTTTATTTTAAAGCAGGAGTTTAGCTAGATTCTACATTTTATAACGTGGCTTATTTATAAAATAATGGATTTAGTTACATTTGATTGAATTTGATTGTGTTCCAAGTGCAACTTCCCGTTTCGAATCTTTTAGTTCGCGGCACTAACGCCGGGAGCGCTGGAAATGTGGTTCTACTTGCCAACAGAGTGGGGTTTCTATACTTATCCCTTTTCTATGATGACTGGCACTCGAACTCCTAAGCTATCCTCTGGAACTGTAGCTCTTATGTAGAAAAGCTCTATCTTCGCGTTTCTCTCTCTCTCTCTCTCTCTCTCTCTGTTAACTGTTGCCAAATCTCCTTGCTTTGTTATGTCTGAAAGGTGGGTTTTGAGGTAAGAAACAGCTACTACCTGGGTAGCTAATTTGGTCTTACATTTGAGGGACGATTGACCTCATGCAAACAAGAGAATGGCAACGCTGTTCCCAAATAGTAACCAAGCAGTTACCCCAGAGATGATATCCACTGTAGCTATATTTTATATTCACTTTTATTTCATCTTTTGGAGCTTTTTTATCTCGTGTATTTTAAAACGGTAATATCTACATTGTATGTGAAGATGTGAGGGCAAAATTCGCTTAAGCTATTATTAATTACATATCTTTTTTTTTTAAGTTTTAAATCCGCACCAGTTGGTGTGACCTTGTTTCGTTGCTCCGTGCCAGCTGCGAACGACCAGTCCTTCCCCGTATTTTAATTAGAACAATGCACATGGAACACATGTTCCGATTAGCACTATTTCACTAATCGCGTGGAATGCGGTGAGCTTGGGAACTTCCGGAGTAGGGCTGTGATTGATTGTCAGTCGGTAAAACTGGTCGCTGACTCTAATAACTATACGACGGGAACAAAAAGCAACGTTAAACTCTTTTTAGACAAAAGTTGGATGACTTAATGATCTGAACATTAGAATCGCTTATATAGTCAGAAATATAAAGCTTTATATACATATACAGTAGCCCCATGGCTTCTTTGGTGCTGACTGACAGATTTGAAAAGTTACCAGACCAAATTATGTATCCCTACGCTGAACCAAATGATTTGCAAAAACATGTGTTTAGCAGTTGTCACTTCTGACAGTCAAAATTTAGGTATATACCTAAATGTTGACAATCAGCTGTCAGTCAGCACCAAATAAACCATGGGGCTACTGTGTTTAAAATAGTGCTATGTTATTACTTGGTTCCGGACTTTGATGAATAATGATCAACATAACCATCGGCAGGCTAGAAACCTGTCCTTTGGATACAAACCTCTTCTTTCAAACATACAGAGACCATCAATTAAACCTATTAAAGGGTAAGAGGTCATCCATAAACAATGCGCCTTTTTTTACGGCCCCCCATATCCCCCCCCCCCACCCCCGTGTGACACAAAGTATACATTTGACCTGACCCCTTTCCCCTCAAACTCTGTTACGTAACTTCACATTTAAGAGTGAATGTCATTATTTCATAAGGAAGCTTTTGTGATACTTAGAAAAGGACTCAGATTTGATACAACTCAGAATTGAACGTTTTCTATAAGTATGTTTATTGATAGTTAAAATATGAACAATAACATTTTTTCAGCATTAAAATTCACGTATAAGGTCTATGTAATGTACCTACCCTTCCCCGTGTGACATCCCCTCCCAACAGCGTTACGTGATTTATGGATGACCCCTAACAAGTAAGATAATACCAGTAAAGACTTAGCTGTATAACCTCATTGATTCTTGTCATCTACTGTAGTGGCTATCAGTAGTTCAAGACATAGGTTCGTCAGCTTAGTATTTGTTTGAAGGCCTCCTTCTGTTGGTATATTTATGCGCTAGAATAGTCGAGCAGATTTTTCTAAATGTTTGAAACCAAATGGGCATATAACATTGCTGGGTGGAGATATCCGGCAGTAGGAGAAATAAAAGGCGAGGGGAAAAATACAAATGCCTATACAATTTGTGTTGTGTTCCTCGCTATTAAATTCTATAATTCGATTCACAATTATCCTTTTTACTACACTAAATCAGCCCCTTTCTTTTCCGGGAAATTTTAGCTCTTACTGATCAATCTGAATACTGTATTGTCCCGAATATAGTGCGATGTTTTTCTCCTAAAAGTTTCCTTCCGAAAACTATACTATTTTTACCTTTTGTTTTTCCTGTAGTACACGTTCAAAATTTTAGGGTCATATTCTCTGTGGGTCTGTACTAAATTCGAGCCATAATGGTATGTAGATTTTTTATCTTTTCAAAGTGAAAAATTTTAGCTTTTAGTTTTAAGCTATGTTTAAAACCTTGAGGGATCATAAACTCGTGTACTGTGAAAGATTGTGTCAATATTTAATTTAGGCACAACATCTGATTGGCAGTTTCTCAGCTACCTAAGCAGCCCTGTATCTGTGCACGGCTGAAGTTCTCATACGTCGAATGTAAATATGTACACGTTTACTGTACCAGAGACAGGCTTTCTTTGAGGAGTGTTTAGATGTTGAGTAAAAGGGGGCGGACAGCATGCAACCTTGACCATTTGCTCTCCTTCGCCACATCGGGGTGCTCTGCTATGAAGCTTCATCCGAAATAACCTCCCCCCCCCCCTCTGGACAACACCACCCTGCCTGACCCGCTTTGGTGGCCGCATGTTCTAACGCGCTACTCTCGTGTTGGGCTAGACTGCCGATGATTGAAATGTAGAAGGACATATCTCGGTCGGGAGTACTGAGGCTGCCTTTTCCAACATGGTTTTCCACTCTCTCTCCACGCAAAGACTGTTACACTTACTATAAATATAACCTTCATTAACCTTAAAACCATTGGTGTAATTAGTACTCAAGTGTATAACCCGGACGGTTAGTAAGACAGGGTGCTAAAAAAAAGCTATATTCCCTGCACAACCTCTGTACGTCTGTTAGAGAAGAGACAGATTTCAGCAAACTACCGAGTGAAGACTTAACATTTTCCGATAAAATAAATTCAGCTCATTGTATCTCAGGGAACGGGGACGATGTATTCATGAAGGCTTTGACTTTGATATTAAAGTATTTTAAACATTTCCGACGTTGGTGACACATTTAACAACAGTGTTGCTACTTATATTACCTGGAGAGCAGGGAAAACATGGGGAATTTTGCAAAATCTATCAAAAATACTAGAATATTTGATAATTTTGAACAAACAATTGAAATATTAGAATAGCATGTCTTTGGATGGATGGTAGAGGGAACTGAAAAATTAAACACGCTGATTCAAACATGTCTTAAATATATTACCCCCTAAACAAGGGCTATTAAGCGACAGAAGGTGTTTCCCATCTTAGTCAGTTTGACAAAAAAATAAAGTTATTACTCTTTTGTTCAATATAAGTTATTTAAAAAATAATAATTGAAATTCCTTCTATAAAACCTGGAAAATAAAGGGAATTCTATAGTAAGAAAATAGTGGCAATCATGAACGGAACCACTGTTATTGCTTCATTATAATTCAGTTCAACACCTTAGCTCAGTCAGTAGCGTGTCTGTCCACTAAGATAAGGACCCCGGGTTAGATTCCTGGCATGGCCGAAAAAGTTTCATTTGTGGAAAAATGTGTTTTCTCTTTAAAAGTGATGAATTAAGTCATGGACTGGATATTTTGTTTGTTCTAGATTCAAGTTAGTTTATAAGTCGTGTGCTGATATAATCGGTAGGTTCAGAAAGTGCACGGTAAATAACTCAAATACTGTAATTCATTTGATGTTTCTGATGTTATCGTTTTTAGGATAAAATTAAACTTTGGCCATCTCGATTGTATTTTGTTATACATAAATAGCCGGACTGTTTATTTTTGTTTTTTCAGAAAAAAAAATTGAACATTTTCCTAAAACGATCAAACTTACGGAGAATATGATTCGGTTAAATTTTTTCATCTCTCTTCTCTATGTGTGAGACGGGCTCCTTAGACTTCGCGCTCAGCTCGAATATTTCCCGCGCTAATGTAATGAAAATCTGGCGACGCGCATTATTTGTACATCACTGACCAAGAAATGGTTGGGAGGGGGAATTAGTCCAGACGTATTTGGCAGCACTGATCGGGGGCGGACATCGGGGATCCGATTTGTTTATATGGAGCTATTTATTGCCGTCGGGAAGGTTTCCTGTTTGTTTGAATAACTTCTCAACTTCCCCTTCCCTACCGCCATTTAACGATAGATTTATCTTAACATGCTGTTGTGAGGAATAAGACTCTTCGCGTCGTTCTCTGGGATAAGATCGCCTTCATATCTGGAACAGGCCTGATCCTCGTTGGATGGGCTCTTCGGGGGGACAAAGGCGTCTTTGGCGTCTTGTCTGGTTTGTCGGGGTAATGGGGTCACGGTTTATAGGTATCTGAAAAAGTCCAGTAATTTGGTTTATACCGGGGAAAGGCAGACATTTTCCAAATGTCACTGTAATCTATATCTATCATGAAAAGCTTCAACCCACTGGCTGGGTCTGTTTGGAACACAAGCCTCTCCATTGCCTCCTTTCCTCCCACCACCTCTCTCCATCCACCTTGGCCCAATCCTCTCCTCTTTCTCCTCCACACTCCTCTTTACTCCTTTCAGCCATCTGTCCCTTGGTCTTCCTCTCAGCCTCCTGCCCCCACCTCTATATCCAACATCCTCCTGGGCACCCTTTCTCTCTCCGTTCTCACACGGTCGGACCACCTAGAGCAGGGTCCACACTTGTAACAGTACGTACACCGTAACGTAACCTCAACGCGTATCACGACCGCGGTAATTTTGACGGAAACTTGTAACTTCGTCGTGAGAATGAGAGTTATGCGTAACAGATTTCTGCGAGTCGGTATTTCCCCGTCGCATCAAAGGATGACACGGTTCGGTTGTGAATATTTTTAGCGAGATAAGCTGCAGCTATGACAGCAAAGATCCCTTAGTTTTAATATATAAACTTTCTCTAGACATCGCGTAGAAAAGTTATTGTGATCGTAAAAAAAAATCGAACTCGAAAGATTTTGATAAATGTCGACGTATGACCCCTTAAAAAAGGGGGGTGGGGTTCACGATGCCGTCTATCTGTACCCCTGACTAGAGCCAAAACTATTTTACTGATCGCACTAAAACTTGGTATCAGGGTTTTTTGAAATTAGATATCTAAACCTAAATTTAGGGGTAGTTTTATGGAGGGTAAAGAGAGAGAAAAAAAATTCCCCGAAATTCACTTTAACGATTTTCATTAAATTCTAAATCTAAACACTGCTTATTATTTTAGACAAGATGACAGTTATTTCCTCATGAAAATGACGTTGAGTGGAAATTTTCCAATTTTCAGCCTTTCTCCGCAACTATTTGGGATATAAAAAAGTGATTTCTTTTTTCTCTTTCTGCCCTTCAGTAAACTACCCTTAAATTCAGGTATTTGAAAATGAATTTGATTCCTATGCTCTTTGCTGGACAAAGATATTTCTCTTTTCTCAATTTTTCTTTGTAACAGTGTTCCTAGTTCCTAATATCATAGAGTAAGTAACATTGTATATTTCATTTATGATCTTTGGTGTAATGTTTCTACAACAATGTTTAAACCTATTATTTCGTTTCACAAATCTTACGAGTCTTTAGTAAATGTATATTTTAAGATAAAAGCGGGAGAAAAAATCCTGTGCAGTGCACCGTTCCATTTGTTTGACATTAATATTCGATGAATGAAGTAGAAGTATAGCCTAACATAAACGTTTAAGTTTATATACGAGTAGGTAACCTGGTGGTCTAGGGGGAAGGTGTCAGACTTCTATGCTGGCGGCCGGGGTTCAATCCTCGGTCCCGGCACAGATTTATCTGATTACCAAACCCTTCCTTCACCTCTGACAAGACATCTTGTGAATGTGAGGAATGCCAGGTCTCCACCGTGGTTCGGATTCCACGTTAAACTGTAGGTCCTCCATTTCGCCTCACAATCACCCTAACATTACACATTAGCGTAAGTGCGTGTAACCCGAACTTGTAGTAAGACGTAGTGCTAATAATAATAATAATAATAATATATACGAGTACATTCCATGGTTTTTTGGGTTGGTACGACTGCTCAAAAACCGGCCTATCGCAGCCGAGAATACATATTTAGCGGGCACTGCCATCTATTAATCTTGTGCGACATTACTTTTATTTTTACTTGGAGGTGAATGACTTTGTTTGTTGTTGTTTGTCACTAGTTGTATATGTGTTTGTGATAAACAAGCCTTGTTAATTAATATATACCGTGCCACCGTTTTATTACGAATTGACTGGTCAGACAGCTAGAAAAGTTTCTAGAGCTACGTTCACGTATTTATACATCAACATATATTATTTTATCTGCAGCTGTCACTTTTGATCGATATTATCGATACCTATTAAGTTCACATTGATAATATAGAGTAACATGTTATCAATGTTGACAGAAAACAAGTTTATATTTTCTAAAAGGTGCTCCAAATATCCATTCATAAGACTAGGTCAGTGGTTCTGAAAGAGAGGCGGTAACCGCGCATTTATGATCCCATAAAATACCGCGAAAATATGAGAGTTTTTTGGAATTAGGCAACACAATTATTGAATAAAAATCATTCTTATTTTACCTCTATTAGCTAAATACTCGTTCTTCGCACGGCATATGTTTTAACAATCCCGCACGGCATTGCCCGTGACCCACTGTGGTATAGTGATTTCATAACACCCCCCCACCCCCTCATATGGTGCCCGATTTCAAATGGAGACGTTATATCTGAAACGTAATTCTAAACCAGATTAAAAATAGTTTCTTAAAAAAATTGTTAAAAATAGCCTAATTAAAAATCCTGCTCCGAGGTCCATTCGGACCCCCTTCCGTCCACCTATGTTAAAAAATGCATATCTCTGCGTACCGTAGATTTGGCTGGGTATCGCACACAAACAAATACACACACACACTCACACTTCCTTTTATTATTATATAATATATCTTCTAAATTGACATGTAGATGTGAAATTTCTAACATCGGTCTGGTGGGATTTTCGTGAAAGAGTAAAATACACCAACTCATTTGAACATATTTGTAGGATTCATTTTTGTATCCCGAGAGGTTTTAATTACAGTAGTAATTACGGATTTTTCATACCAAGGGTGCCATTAAATATAAGTCTATTCTGGTAGGCAGATTAAGAAACAATGGACTAGGCTGTCTTAAAATTAATATCCTTTTCTTTCCCAAACTGGTACAGTTTTGAGCGTTCTGGTTCAAATTAAATTTTATATGTGTAAAAAAAAAGCTAAGTAAAATTCTCTTGGTTTGTTTCGGTCTGTTGGATGCCAGAATAACCGCTATACAGTCGGTTTCAGATGGAACGGTTCTTTTTCCGAGAGTAACGAAGACTACTAAAACAATCTTAAATTTATTTATTTATAAGTTAAATCATAGTATCAATACCTATTAACTAACATTAACACTCGGTTCGGTGGTCGAACGGTCTTAGGCGCCACTCTCGCAATAGATCGGACTGCAGATGACCGGGACATCGAGGTTTGGATCCTGGTGGTTTTTCCACACACATTTGGGTACACCTTCTAAATTAGTTGTTCCTCTTAAAACATTGGCTTTTTTAGTACACATGAGTATATCCCGAACGGGTAGTAAGACGCGGTGCCAAATAAACTTCTTTTTAAAAAGTACTCAACTTATTTACGACCTCGGGAGCCCTGTCTTAGTAGCGTCCATACAATTAGCGACTAACGTTTTTTTCTAATTTGAACACTTTCTGAACTGACTGATTATATCCGTACACGATTTATAAACTAACTTCTTATCTCTTTAATAGACACAACACCCAATCTCCCGGTCATTAATTCATCACTGTGAAAGGGTAAGTCCACATTTCACCAATGGTGCATTTTTTGGCCATCACGAGAATTGAACCCGTGACCACTAGCTTAGTGGGCAGACAGGCTACCGATTGATCTAACGTATAGAATTTTTACTTTTTTTTAAATGCGTATTACGGCTTTACTTTCGAAAGTTTTTCGACTTAAATATTGACAATTCTCAATGTAAATATTTTAATTCAAAATAAAATAAGGGAAAAGCAATCTTTGTATTGCTCTAAAAATCGCTGTCTAAATTTAATATTTAGCACCGCGTCTTACTACCCGTTCAGGTTATACGCTTTAAGTACTAATTACTCTAATGGATTAGGAATTGGGAAGGTTGAATTAGAGGAAGTGAACCAACATTTGCGTGGAGGGAGAGTGGAGAACCATTTAGGAAAAACTACCCCCAGTTCACCCGACCGAGATTCGAACCTCGATCTCCCCGTCCTCAGCAGTCGAGCTTAACACGACAAGCGCGTTAGCCAACTACGCCACTGAGGTGGGTCGCTATCTAAAGAAATTGTGGTTTCCCCTTAGAATTTCTTAAAAAATAAAATATTATGTTATATCTTCGGCACATAGTCTTTAATTGGTTTATTTATTTTATAAAGGATGAAATCTGTTTAGTATAATTTCGCAAATCATTGTCGGAAGGTGTTTCTTCCCGTTTTGAATGTATGAATAATAGAGTACAATTACTCTTCTGGACAGCTCGGCTCTCATTCTTTTTGACGCGCGTGCTTGTATTGTTACTAACGAGGTCTAGTTTTTATTTATAACCTAGTGTACACCTCGTGGCATACATCTCTCCTCTTTTAAACTATTCGAAAGTGTTTATCGGTTGATTCGAGAAATATTTTTTTGTGCTTCTAAACCTGGCTCGTGACTTGGAACTGTTTTCCGCCGAGTCGGTCACGGTGTTGTTGTCGGGTTTATTTTTTTTATTCTTCTTTCCCCAATCGGACTGTAAAATTGTGTGAATGTCAGTAGTAGGCCAGTCTGCTATTGAGTGTGTTCCGGAAAGGTAACAACATTATTTCGCGAGTGATGATAATTTTAACAGCTGCGACTTATTTTACGAAACAACTATTCGCCTTATTTTTCTCCACTTTTTAATTTGGGGTTAACTATATTGATTTGATAAGTTTTTTCTGAATGTAATTTTTTTTAACTTATTATTTATTTTATGCTGTTTGATTCTAGGGTCTTCTAATAGGTTTCTATTTGGAGACATAAGCTCAATATTAAATCATATTCAACTAATGCGAGTTTTGTTAAACTTATTTTTAACGTATTAGTCGTCAAATTGAGCCATATTTCTAATTATTTATTGCTGTCGCTGGCGTCAAGTGTTTCTGAGTGTCTTTACGACAGTGTTTATGTCGAGTCTTTTGACTATGACGTGTGTAGTGTAAGCGTAATTAAAGTCGTCCTGGTGTTAATTACTTGGTCTCACTACGTGTGGGCCCAAGCTCGAAGTAACACGTTACCAACATGGCTGTCGAGACTTTCTCCGATTACACCCAAGTGTAAGTACAGTTGGTAAAATAAAAACGATTGGACAGCGCTTTTTTATTATCTTTCTTAATTAAACTGTTTTAAATACTAATTTGACAGGTTTTAAAATGTTTTTTCGATAAGTGTTTTCTGTTATATTATTTGGTCTAATTATTAGCTCAACAGGGATTGATGGCTATAATTGGAAGGAGTCCCTAGTTCGCTCTTATTTTGCGATTTCAATACTTAGACAAAAATCCTTAGATAAACTATTATATTTGAAATTATTATTGGCACTAGGGCTGGGTTTGAGGCACAGTCCAATTTTTTGTTTATGGGAAGCATGCCAATAATAGTTTGCGGTCAACATTGATAACATTTTACTGGTGTTATTTTTAAAGGTATTAATACTATTTATCAAGTGACAATTTCACTGGACCCCACGTGACTTTATGTGTAAATACTGAAAGTAGATTGTGGGCTTACTATCATTATTACTAGCACCACGTCTTACTACCCGTTCGTGTTATACGCACTTACGCTAATGTGTAATGGTAGGGTGATTGTGAGATGAAATGGAGGACCTACAGTTTAACGTGGGATCCGAACCACGGTGGAGGCCTGGCATTCCCCACATTCACAAGTTGTCTTGTCAGAGGTGAAGGAAGGGTTTAGCAATCAGATAAATCTGTGCCGGGACCGAGGATTGAACCTCGGACTTCCTACACAGAGGTCCGACACCTTACCCCTAAACCATCAGGTCACCGGTTTACTATGTGTCAGATATGATTCCTAATATAAATATTGGACTCTTTATTAAGTGGTTTCTTAGGTTTAGCAGCTTGGTTGGCTGTCTACCGACACAACGTGAAAGTTGGTTAACATTAAAATGTATCCACTAACTGAAATGTGAACTTAAACTATTCAAGTCTCTTACTTTTGAATGTGCAATTAAGTTAAACTCGCAATGATGGTCGAATGGTCCAGTGCGTCACTCACGATAGAATGAACTCTCGGTAACGGGGAGATTGGAGTTCGAATCCTGTTCGGGTGTACTGAGGGTGGGTTTTTTTTCTAAATTTTTTCTCTCACTCCACGTAAAATCTTGGTACATTTAATCTAAATTATACCTTCTTCACGCCTACCCCATTAATATTAAAATGCGGAGAGCCCAAGCTGGTATTCAGACGCTGGGTACAAGGAAAAAACCAGGGAAAAGTGAGAATCTGGTCACAAGAGTTAGGTTCGATTCTCATGTCTATAAAATGTTTTGCAACGAAGTTTAAACTCCAGGCGCAAGTTGGAGACTTCTTGCTTCTTATATTGGTTATTTAATTTTATTATTTCTGTATACACAAACCATCAATAATGGAGTTTTAACACAGTTTTGAATTATTTTATGGCTAAAAATATACACACCACTGATCACGCGTGTACGTAACGTATATGGCGTCATACTCTCATTACGATAGTGGGTATTCGGTGAAAAGTAAGTCAAGGTTCATATCCCTGTTGGGTATACATTTGAAGTGGTTTTCAACAAGTTTTTTTATAACTGACTTTCTCATCTCATATCCACGCAAATGCGGTTGCACATCTTTCTACCTTCCATTTTCCTTATGTCTACCACTTAGATGCTCTTGATTAAGTATTTAAAACTTTTATAACTTTTGGTGTAATCATGGAGTATCAAAGTACACATAATCTATTTTGGACCAGGTTATTCACAAGGCGCTTGGCACTGTTTTGAAAATGGCTGTTAAATTCAACATCGTGTATTTTCTTCTGGCTTATGTTTTTTTTAATAGCCGGTAAGATAAAAGTTTGGCTGTACTGACTATAAGCTAAATGTTAATAACTTTTTTAAGCATCAAAATAAATGTTAACGTTAGGGTGGGGATAGTTTAGGTTAAATAAGGTTAGGTTAAAAATCTGTGGTTTCTCCTTGGTTCAAATGACCTCCCACTACCTAGGGAGGCCACTGTAGGTGGTGATCTTAAGCCTAGTACAAACTGGACGATAATCACCAGATATATGCGACGATGTTTCTCGTGACCCGCCTCGGTAGCGTAGTTGGCTAACGCGCTAGTCGTGTTGAGCTCAACCAATGAGGACGGGGAGATCGAGGTTTGAATCTCGGTCGGGCGAACTGGGGGG
>CABEEJ010000727.1:176561-186597 GCA_901482245.1 Timema douglasi | reverse complement strand
ATGTTGTGTGTATATATATATATATATATATATATATATATATAAAGATGTAGGCAGGCTGACTGAGGGGCACATAGGTTCTTGGGAAGTTGACCGAGGGCCATACATGAGATTTATAGAACTTAAAGCCCAAATACAATATCATGAACGAATGTTTATTTGTTCTTTAGGAAAACATTCATGTAGGCTATACATTTTACGTGTAATTAATCTGAAAAACAAAATACGCTAAATAGACGTTGAGATTAGCGCATATTTACTTCAGTTAAGAGATTCAAAGGTGTTGTTTATTTCTGCATTTTGAGCAGATGGGCTACCACAAACCAACTCGGGGGGTAGGGGGGGGGGTCTGGAGGGGTACTCAAGTTGGACTAGCTTGGATTAAATAAAGCATTATAATAACTATGAAAGAATAATGGTGGGAAGAAAGTAAAAGAAAAAACAATTGAAACAATTATTGTGTGTAACCAGTATTGATAAGAGTACTATATTATTATTTTACAGGTGTTGATAATATTTATCAAAAGTGATAGCTGTAGATAACATGACTTGGCGTATGAAATACGTGCAAGTAGATAAAGTAAATTTTCTAGCCTGCAGATAAGGTTCTTCCTATGGAAATTGCACTGTATTTATGCTCAACCAACCAGTATTGTATGCAGTGCCTTCCTAAGAGGAATTAAAAAAAAACTAATCATTAGTGAAGAGTTGATAAGATTACATTTACATAAATAAATATGCCAAAATAACACTTTGCGATTAATTTTGATGGTATTCTTTCTTTCGCATATAGAAATAATGATTTAATACCATAAAAATATAATTTTCTGAAATTAGTTTAGAATAGTCATTGGTAACTGTGTGACCCCTCTGTCCTGCTGTTCACAGGGTTAGATTCCCGTGTCATGTCACTGTTCAATTATATCTAAACTCACTTCACTGGTAGAACGGTCTTAGGCGTCACTTTAGTGTTAGACTGGCCTACTGATGACGTGGAGGTCGGAGCTCGAAGCCCAGTTGGGTCTACTTAGGGTGGTCTTTCCTATATGGTTTCCCGCTCTTCTCCAACGTATATTGGGGTAGATTGCTTCTAAAATACTTCTTCCTAGTTTCTACCCCATTAGAATAACTATAAAATATGCGTATATCCTGAATAGGTAGTAAGACGTGGTGATAATAAATACTTTTAATAATTTGCTGGGCTTAATTTGTGCATTGTACTCTAATGGTTTCACTTTGTCACCATTGACGTAGAAAGCTTACATTAAATACCCCAAGTTATACGAACCATCCTTTTTTAACTTAAATGTGGATGCACTTTCTTAAATCAACATTTATCCTTACTCTATTGATTGTCTCGAGTAAGCCTTTTGTTAAACGCACTAATCGCCAAGTGTATTATACTTTTTTTTATGTTGGGTTAAGATTTAGATGTCTTCTTGTGCATGAGTTGAGCTCAAAGTTTATCTCGTGACATAGCTATCTATATATGTTGTTATTCTTGATTTATTTTGCTCTTAAACCTATCTAAGTTTGGTTTGTGTTGGTTCTTAAGGCATGGTAGCACTTACCTTTAGTTTGTTTGAGACCCGCTCGAAAACACAGAGCTCCTGCTCGTTGTTAACTAGTGATCCGCTAGATAGCATGCTGTCGTATGTAATGTGTGTGTAGCCCGCTAGATGGATCTGCTTGTATATTTCAGGTCCGAACCGAGCAAGAGAGTGAGGGTGACGTTCTTCGAGTCATCCAAACCTCTGGCCGTGACCTCCCCAGACCCTAGTGACCTGTTGGACCTGTTGGATGCTCCTGTTGGAAGCGTCATGACGTCATCCAGTCCCGTCCCCGACTCCGCGCCGCCTTATGACAGACAAGCCAGGTAAAAACTTCCCTTGGCACGAAGTAGAAGTGTTCCCTTGTCACCATCTTGCATCTAAAATTGTAAATCCATTACGTCAGCTATGTCATTATTATAAATGTGGTTCTTTCTGGTGGTCATATTAGTGTTTCTTTCCTAGGTCAATCATTGCATGAATATTTCTAAATTACTCATCCCATTTTTCTCTAGATCAATCTTAAACAAAATATAAATTCCTAATCATATCGACTATTAAATGAAACATCTTAGCATGTGTTCAATACATTATACTATTAGATCCCACCTGGGTCAATAGCCTATAATGTTTTTCAGAACAGCTTTCTCAAATAGATAAATTATTGTAATCTTGAAAATGTTCTTCCTTTGTATCGATTGATCTTTAAGTGATATATGCCCCCTGAACTCAAAAAGTTGGTATTACATTTCTTTCTGAATCCTGGACTACAGTTGAAACGGCTAGACGGCTTTCATTCAAACTTGGTATTTATCTGTTTTATAGTACCTCTAGGTCAAATCTGGATTTTAATTTTAAACTTAAAATCAAGGTTAATTTTGGTTTTGGAAAATCCTCATCATTGGGTCATCGCTCTTAGGATTGGTTTGGTGCAGGTCTCCACTTCTGTTCATCCTGGGCCAATTTTTTTAAAAATCTTTTTCCACCAACATCGTTTGATATCTTATTTATGTACTCAAGTCTTGGTCCCCATGAGTTTCTACCTTCCACATCTGCCTTTATAATTATTTTCATCAAACTATCTATATGGCCTACCATGTTAACGTCTTTTTTGTTGTTGCTGCCTACATTTCCAAATTTTACTTTCATTTGCTTTTCTTAGCAAATATTTTAAAAATAAAAATAAATCGTCAAAATATTTTATTTAAAATTTTTACCTGAGAAGTATTTCATGTTATATAGAAAGGTTTTCTGGGAAAATTCTATTTGGGATTCTGACTATAAGTTTTAAAATAGGGTGGCTACTTGGTTCTTTACTATAAACTATATGAGAAAGTAGGTACAATTGTGCCACATTTATTTTTCTTGAGTGTTTGGTGGTGGGAATTAAGAAAATTGGACTGCTTATCACTGTTTATTTTGAGATCTAAACTTCGATCCGCTAAAGAAGAAATAAAATCCTCCGACATTTTGTGGGTAACTGGAGTCTAGGAAATCTTGACGAGTCTTATTCCGTTGACTGTGGACAAATCGTTGTATCTGCCAGGGAACTCAGACTCAACCTAAAATCAGTCGCTTATGGATTCTTACGGCTGTGGAAAGAAAATTACGTCTCTAGTGTATTGGCATAAGTATCGTGTTGGGAGCCCCATGTCTGGGATCTTAATGAGAGCCGTCTCGATTAGCTAGAAATTGCCACGCAGTCGTTCAGCTCAAACGCAATATATTATTATTATCACCGCGTCTTACTACCCGTTCGGGTTATACGCACTTACGCTAATGTGTAATGGTAGGGTGATTGTGAGATGAAATGAAGGGCCTACAGTTTAACGTGGAATCCGAACCACGGTGGAGGCCTGGCATTCCTCACATTCACAAGATGTAAACGCAATATTATTCTACAATACGTTATTTAAAAAAAATTTACTTTACAACAAAATAAAGTCAAAAAAATTCCAACAGGAATCTTTTTTCCTTGACAACCCTATCATTTGAGCTTTATAATTAGAAACAATGTGTGTGAAAATGTGAAATTTTCTTATTTTCAACGACTTTTTAATAATATTTGCGTAGCTATGAAACTAGACTTGATAAGCTAACAACTGGAAACATCTACAATATTTGAGAATCGTCAGCGAGCTTTTTTCTTTACCTTGAGATAAAACGTTTCTTAAGTTAGTTTCTTATTCTCACTTTCTTATTGACATGACAAAGGGTGGTTGTTGAAGGGCAAAAGGGAGTATACGTTTAGACAAAATAGAGTAGTCATTCTAGAAAACGACGAAGACCATTGTATTTTAAGCAGTGTGGCCTACAGCGATTGATACTTAATCGCTGACCGCGAGGTGGTCTCTTTCAATTGGTAGTTTGACGATAGGATTTGACTGATTAAGCGGTCCATTAATCGGTAGTTCCCAGACGCTAGAAGTTATAAAATAACGCGCACCTGATAAAATAAATTAGATTATTTGATTGGGTATTTAAAGTATATATACCGGAAATGAAACCACTTTCTAATAACCGTCCGTCACTATCGCCTACAGAGTCTCTCTGTATGAAAGTCAAAGTTTGTTGAATCGCTGCTCAACACGTCTGTGCCTCACCCAAAACCCCTTTAATTTGTTCCTCCTGAACGTCAGCACTCCTACGGTCTGAGGGCTACCACGACATCACTCGCTCTCTGGCGAGACTCGTCAGTGGACCCAAAGCTTTTAGAATACCGATTGAAAATAAGGGAATGGTATTTTTTTAACTAAGAGTGATTCGACGGCTTCATACGAACTCAGCCCCGTTAAGACTTTACCTACCTGTAGCGTCATGGAAGGTCAAGCTAGGATTTCCAATGTTAGTGAATTAACGTTCTATTCCGCGAGTTTTAAAGATATAACGTTGAAACAAAAATCATAACTTCTTAAATAATTCTAAAAATAATCGTATCACGATTATCCTTTTTTATCTTTAAATAGTTATTTTGTAAACGTATTTTTTATAAATCATTTACAAATGAGGCTATTTGGCTTGGACACGCAAATGGTCTTTAGAAATCTTCCTGCCAGGCGGTAGATTAAAAAATCCCGTGTAAGCATTTGTCTATCTAGAATATTAAACAAGAAAAGGGTAATTTTAAAAAAAGTCAACGTTTTCATTACGCAAATGTTTAGTAGCTCTGTAAACACGTCAGAGTAAGAGGGGAAGTTTTATCAGTAAATAAACAAGAAGCCTCGCACGATGAACTGCTCATTTTCTTCTCTCTCCTTCTATTTCGTACATTGGTACCCTAAGTGGGATGGTGCATAGACTGTTTAGGTGCGTCAAGTTTAGATGCAAACCACTTCGCAAAATAGCTTCGAATTCGCCAATTAGGCATCGTCTTTAAGGATCGTTAAGAAAAGTGATTGTTGGAGTTCAACCACATGTTGGTGTACTAACGACGCCGCGACTGTTTAACTAAGGATGGGTTTAAATGTTTCCTTAGGACAGTAAGTGATGGATAGTATGACAAAACACAATCCAAGCCTAACCTAACATATGGTACAACACGTTTATCACCTAATAGAAGGCACAACACGATCCTAAGCTTATGAAAAATGAAATATAAAATATTTAGTTGTTTCATGGAGCTGAATACGCACGGTCTATGGGGCCAAATTTGTATTTACCCGATTACCCGATTCGATCACGGGGATGACTCTTCTCATTAAAATTCTTTCATCTGGATTGGTCGGCGTCAGCAAACAAGCCCAATGTTACATCCACCACACAGTTCCTTATTATTTGTATATCGATAATTCCTCGGGGTGGACATAAACTATCAACACCATTAAAAGCTTGAATAAATCAGTTCTTTATGAGCAACTTTAGCATGTAAACCGTAGTAAGATGCGGTGCTAAAAATAACGAGCTATCTTAAAACGGTTTGTAATAAAAAAATATACAACTCAGGAATGTTTTGTTTTAACATTAGACTACCACAGTTACCACAGTTTTGTCACTATTTCATTAAACCATATAGCATCTAAAATAACCATTATAAAAGGACTATATAATGGGCTGAATAATTTATGGGCACTTTGAAATATTAGTTTGCTACTGGCACTATTTCTACCTAACCAAGGGGTACAGGCTAGGGAAGAATTTGGAGTGAATCGAGGTAGAGGTAAAAGGAGTAAACTTTGCTGAGGAATACAATTGCTAGGATATACCTGACCAGTGATTGAACCCCAGTCCATTTGAACTAGTCTAGTTTACTATAACTAGTAACTCTGCCAGGTTTATGCCTCAGACTTTCTGCACAGTTTACGAGACATTAGCATCCCTGTCCCACCAGCACCACCCCTTTCCACCATCCTTAAAGACAAAGAGTAATCGCGGGGTGGATGCGCCCCGCCCAGAAGCTCTGGGACGACGCCCCATTTGTCAGTGTCTGATTTCTGTCGTTACCACCTCCGGGTCGTCTTCTGATGTCAGGTGAGGGTCACCCCTTCCTCCTTCATTACGTTCCTCATTAGTCTGCCAGGCGAGGCGATAGTTCGGCTGTCATCCATCTCTTTCTCACTCTTTTATCTCCGTTTCTATATTTTTTATTTCCTTCTCATTTTCTCTGTGACATCACCAGTTTATATCGCTGTGGTATCAACAGATTAACGTTCAAATTTAAATATGATCTGTACTTGGTGACGCTGTTAAATACTAATAAAGGTTTCTACCGATATGTGACATTATGACATATCTGATGTACTGATTAAAAATAAATCACTTCCTAGTTTATAACAGTACATCTCTGAGCTTACCAGCTCTTTACAAGTGGAGTGCGCAACCAAGACAATACATTTAAAATATAGGCAAGCTAAATTTAGTTATATTTTTAATCCTTATGCAACTGGTTTGTTGCTTACATTCACAATTGAAGGAAAGGTAACACTTCATCTAAGAGATTAACGAAAGTAAAAACGTATATATCTTTTCTCATCAAAGTTCATCCTCCCTCACAACCCCGATCTATCCACGGACCCCAATTTTTTTTTTTTTAACTGAACTAGGGGAACTTAAGTCATAATCTGGATAAATTGATAATATATATATATAACGTTTCATGTATTTCACTTTTGCTCCCTATATATATGTGATTGCATCATAAAAATTGGATTTCACTCATGTAAAACGATATACATCTAATACCGGTTTGTGCTTTTAGCAACTAATCAATACATATTTTGGTAAACGAGTTCTATTACAATTTTTTTTTAAACTGCATTTTCATGATGATAAGACGGAAAACCTAAAGAAAAAACGCTCTTCCCTAGACTACTCAACTTGGATATAAACCCTTGCCCTACATTCTTAAGGTGATATTGTAGGGAACGCGAGAAAGGGTAGTTGTTTTTTGGCAAAAGTAAATAGAATATTAATCGAGTCGAAACCTGGTGTAATTTTCTTCACATGGTGATACAAACATTTTTATATATGTCATGACCATAATAGCCTTAGATGAGAAGTTTTTTAAATGAAGAGAAAAAGATGTCATAAAATTCCAGGACACCCTTGACATATCGCACCCACGGGAGAACAATGACACAATTGTAGAAAACAAAAATGTTGGGAAATCGGGTTTTAAGTTGTTTTTTTAATTCAGCCAGAATTTTCGGAATTGGTTTGTCATGAGTCTTTGATATTTCGGGTTCGATGAAAAGTTTATGGTTTGATACTTATCTTTGGATGAAACCATTTTCAGAATTTGCAAAACTTACGTGTGGTTGGACCCAAAACTTCAGGTACGTTCCAATTACGACATTGTTCCTCTGGGGAACACAACCTTTTTAATGAATTATGACAGCCCAATGTGTGCTTTGAAGCTATTTATTTAGTTAATTTAAGACCATTAATAATGATCGAGTTTACTGCGACAAACGATCAACTTCGTTTTTCCTACATTTTCTCCAACAAGCCAATGAAAGGTGCAAACTAATTTGGAATGATGTTTCTTTCAAGTAAGCCCGACAGATCTTTTCCTTTGCTGTCCACAATTGGAATTTTTTATTTGTATGCTGGCTTTATTTTTATTGGTTTCACTAATTTTTCTTCTGATTACAGCCTAGGTCTAATTTTTACTTCCTTGCAATCCTGATGACTGGAGCTTGTTTTGTATGAGTAAGTGTCGCTGTCCTTAACGAAGCAGACCATCTTAAGTTCTGACATTTTGTTTGGGTCACCATCTAGGTTTTTAGTGAACTTGAATGACAACTCCTCTGCCAATAATCTCAAATCCCTAAAGTCACTGTACCATAATTCTTGGACAACAAAAGGCCCAAAATGGATGTGTGTGAATGTGCTCAATTTTGTTCCGGCCCAATAAGTCAGCTTTCTGTATCGTTGGCCAGTATGAATAGTTTCTACAAAATCATAAAACCGCCTTAAGGTATGGCAGAACTTTTAAGTAAAAACCATTCTAGGTGAAAGAAAGAGGATATTTTTACGTATAACCTAGTTACATTCACAAGGAAAGCTGACTAGAGGTTCGTAAGCATTTGACAAGAATTGATCCATCTTGCTAGTGCTACCGGTATTAAAATTTTCCCCAGATTTATTATCATAGCTTACATCCATTTCCGAATCAGTATGGAAAAGATTGAAACGTTCAGCTTGTAGAGTACCCAACCATTGGGCCTTCGGCTTCTAATTCTGTCAGTTCAATGGAATGCCTACAGGCATTGGCCTCCATTTCATCTGAAAATAATGGTTTGATAAATAATCATGAATCCTAACTAAAGTGGGAAAAACTAGGCCTACTTTTAGTAGAGTAATGCAGACGAGTAATACATCTCATTGAAGAATGAAAGATAAAAGAAAGGAATGTTTTACATATCTCTAAAAAGTAAAACTATTAGCTGGTTCTTGAGAATTGCAAATGGACATGTCCTTACTACTAATATCATTAGAGATTTTCGTCAGTCTTATTACTTTAGTTCACACCCCCTGGCGAAGCATGAACCATTCTCAAAGAAACAGGCGGTCCATTTTTAGCTGTGTCTTTTTCATCTTCTTCTGAGCGCTAGTTCATTGATTTTTTTTAAGCTCGACTCATCATTTTTACACAAATTAGTCATATTCATTACTGAAAACAAAAATAGCCTGCTTTAGATGGAGAAAATTATTCGGAACCCAAAAAATAAGACTCAACAATGACATAAGTGTTCTCTACCTGAACAAAAGATTTGAACAAAAATGATGAAAAGAACATTTACGCCTATGCTAATATAAAAAATAAAAGGAGAATAACAGCACAAAATACATTTTTGTCATTGTTCTTCTAGACGTCATTCAAGTCGGGAAAAGATCAGCAGAAAACACATTTAAAACATTGTTCTTCCGGATGCATTTAAGTTTAAGAGGATTCTAAGTAGAATAACGACAGAGAAAAACACATCATTGTTGTTCTGCAGAGACAGTAAGTTTGTTGTTCTAACGGTGACTTAGGTCACTTTACACTCAAAATCAACACTCCTAGCTCGAAGGCTCATGCGCAACAATCCATGATGGTGCTGTAGCACCGAATTTGTGATTGGTTCCCGCTAAAAACAACAATGACCTGACTGCGCTCTACTCGTGACTATGAGTAATACACTCATGTCATTGTTCCAGGGTAAAAGAATGAACTTTTTGTAACAATTTGACTCACTTATCTCAACCTAAGCAAAATTCGCAGTTACGTCATTTTTCTTCCGCGGGTCACCATGGGAAGAAAATCACACTGTTTCTACTGGCGACCCGCATGTTCTAACAATTTTTATATTCTTTATAGACAGTTATTTCAAAATTAGTTTGTGTATTTATCTTTACTTGCATAGGATTTCACCTATTTTCATTAATTTGGCTATTGATTACGAATAATAAAGTTTTAAGTTAGCTAATAATTAGGAATAATGTTTGTTGTTATATTTGTTATTGTTTATCTTGTACGTAATGTTGGAAACAATGACCACAGCGTCATGCGTGCAACGGCTGTGAGAGAAATGACGTTCGGAGGTTCCCGAACATTTTCGGTGGTAGGTGCTGGCTACACGGTCCGCAGTCCGCACCGAGCGATGCTTTCTCGACGATTCGTCCGCGCCGGTGTGGAACGGACTCTTGTAGCCACTTGCATTTAAAAACATGGTTAGCATTCCACCGGGAAAATGCGGTGCGGCTGCGTGTAGTCGGTCCTTAAAGCTGATTGGAATGACAACAGTTCTCAGATGTATGCGTATATTAACATTCAAGGAGGGGACTGTTGTCATTCGGATGAGCTTTATAGTCTCGGCACCCGCCTCGGTGGCGTAGTTGGCTGACGCGCTTGTCGTGTTGAACTCGACTGCTGAGGACGGGGAGATCGAGGTTCGAATCTCGGTCGGGTGAACTGGGGGGGGTGGGTTCCTAAAATGGTTCTCCACTCTCCCTCCACGCAAATGCGGGTTCACTTCCTCTAATTCAACCTTCCCAATTCCTAATCC
>CABEEJ010000727.1:136396-146626 GCA_901482245.1 Timema douglasi | reverse complement strand
CCCCCCCCCACTCCCTTTATTCCCTGTACCCTTAACATGGTTTAGCTGTCCACATTGATAACATTTTACTATATTATTAGTGCTATATCTATCAAAAGTGACAGCTGGAGATAGCAAGACTAGGCATATGAACACGAGAAAGTAGATCTAATAACTTTTCTGACAGTAAGATAAGGCCCTTTCTATGTAAATTTAGCTGTAGAAGCTCTCGCACATCCAACCTAACTTGAAATGTTGAGCCCGTGTGAGCCGGTCTGAGTGATGGGTCAAGTTTTTAATAATTGACCGTGGTCAGGTCTAGGGGGTAAGGGGTGGGTGGATACGGTAAGTTACCTAGGGGATTATTTGACTCCCGGTTAGTTCGTTTAGGGTACTATACTGTTTTACCTTTTGGACCGCCACGATCACACTGAGGCACCGCGAAATCACGATTCAGGGGGGTGCGGATGTGCCAGACCTTTTAAAAGGTCGGTAAATATCAGAGGGGGGAATGAACATTTGGAAACAACTCGGAAGGTCGATACGAGTACCGGCTCGAGTGTATGGCGTTATAAACACGCTACCAACTTCACCCCAAGTATCGAATGAAAAATAACCAAATGGACGTGACCCCATCAGTGGATTGAATCGCTGCCCTTTCAAAATCTGGATACTGATGTCCTCTTTCTTCCCTTTCTCTCCCCTAAATGCACTTACAATTTAAGAATGGCCGTCACGTTAGAACTATATAAATTCAAAATTTGATGTTGTAACCATTTCAAAACCTGTCGGCACTTCTTGCAGACAACCTTGTCCCAGCCGTGTGCCTGTCGGCACTTCGGGCAGGCAACCTCGTCCCGGTCGTGTGCCTGTCGGCACTCCGGGCAGGCAGCCTCGTCCCGGTCGTGTGCCTGTCGGCACTCTGGGAAGGCAGCCTCGTCCCGGTCGTGTGCCTGTCGGCACTCCGGGAAGGCAGCCTCGTCCCGGTCGTGTGCCTGTCGGCACTCTGGGAAGGCAGCCTCGTCCCGGTCGTGTGCCTGTCGGCACTCTGGGAAGGCAGCCTCGTCCCGGTCGTGTGCCTGTCGGCACTCTGGGAAGGCAGCCTCGTCCCGGTCGTGTGCCTGTCGGCACTCTGGGAAGGCAGCCTCGTCCCGGTCGTGTGCCTGTCGGCACTCTGGGAAGGCAGCCTCGTCCCGGTCGTGTGCCTGTCGGCACTCTGGGAAGGCAGCCTCGTCCCGGTCGTGTGCCTGTCGGCACTCTGGGAAGGCAGCCTCGTCCCGGTCGTGTGCCTGTCGGCACTCTGGGAAGGCAGCCTCGTCCCGGTCGTGTGCCTGTCGGCACTCTGGGAAGGCAGCCTCGTCCCGGTCGTGTGCCTGTCGGCACTCCGGGAAGGCAGCCTCGTCCCGGTCGTGTGCCTGTCGGCACTCCGGGCAGGCAGCCTCGTCCCGGTCGTGTGCCTGTCGGCACTCCGGGCAGGCAGCCTCGCCCCGGTCGTGTACCTGTCGGCACTCCGGGCAGGCAGCCTCGCCCCGGTCGTGTGCCTGTCGGCACTCCGGGCAGGCAGCCTCGTCCCGGTCGTGTGCCTGTCGGCACTCCTCCTAGAAGACAACCTACCTTGGCTACTTGCCTGATACTGGTCCCTATTTTCAGAACTCCGACTCAACAGAAACTGTTTTACGTAACTACTTAGTCTATGGTAGGAGTCTGGTAGGAAGAACACTATCTGACAGCTACAAAACTTAAGATACGAATACATTAACATACTTTTATTAAGTCATATGATCTACAGCCATCACTTTTGATAGATATCATCAATACCTATACAATAATATTGAAAACACCCGCTTCAATGGTTGAATTGTCCAAGGCATCACTCCTTTGTAAGACGGAGAGATCGGGCCTCTAATCCTGGTTAGGTCTACTGAGGTTGGTTTTCCTAAATGTTTTCCCACGATCCCAACATGTATATGCAAGTATATTACCTCTATAATACCTAACTTCCTCATCCTAATCCTATTAAATTAATTATCATAAAAATGCGTAAAACTGGAACAAGTAATTAACATATATATCTTTATATATTAATAACGTAGTCAACCGCTAGCAATATTGACCACGAAAGTGTTTGCATTTTGTTTTTATTTAAATGTTCTATACATAATACGAAGAACACTTGCTCACTCGGAGACTTAAGAATTTTCCTTTAACAATTTTTTCATACTAACTTTTTATTACTATTTAGTCATTCTATATTACGAGTTATGTATAAAGTGGAAAATTGGGAAGTATAAATAATTCTAGAAAATATTAGTTGTTAAATGAAAATAAGAGAAACCATGTACTAATTATATATTAAATTTCCTTATAAATAAATTCTAAACTAACACAATAACATTCTTTGCGAAACTATAGTGAAAAGGAAAATACTCGGCCAATCCGTTATATGAAACACAACCGGCTGTAGCTGTCTAAAGAATGCATGATACACATATACAATTAAAGAATAGATACATATATACATGCTGTATATACACACTGTACAAATGTACACAGGAGAGAAAGAGAGAAAAAAGCCAATAAACGTGTTAAATAAAACAGGCTGGAACAAATTCTAAACAACACATGATATAAAAAAAATGAGAAAGTATGATTATGAAATTCAACAGATGGAAACTATCTAAAGAACACAACAAAGAAACTGTTTTATATAGCCACCAGCATAACTTATAAAACAAAAAAATAAGATAGGAGCCATATCTATATATTTTTTTTTTTTGACAAATATAAAGGTTAAATAATTTTCTGGAGGTAGGGGAGGGGCTTTCATTTAGATGAAATACGACCAAAAATCGGAACTTTATTTGAAGAACACCTATTATATCTGTCAAAGTGGGGAATTTTGGGTGTCACTTCAACTGCATATACATTTTGTTTTCAAGAATGTAAGATTTACTTACTTTTTTTTATGTTAATAGAGTTTGTATATATCCAGTCTAGCAAAGAGGGATGTAAACCCCAACATTATTTAGTAAATCATTTTAAGTTTTCCTCTTCATAATATAAACATGTCATCCACAAAAAGTTGTATGTGACATTTCACTGCAGCTTCTTGTTTTATCATTTATGTAAATTAAAAACAGGATGGGTCCGAGAACTGATCCTTCTGGAACACCGCATGTGGTTTGCTTAAACTCATAAAGTATTTATCTTCTTGTTTTTTCCTTGATCATGACTCTTTGGTATCTGGTATTTGAATAATTTTTTTTTACTATGTTAACACTGATTTTATATCTTTAAAAACGCTCCAATTTATTGACAAGCATTTGATGATTGACGGTGTCAAAAGCCTTAGTCAAATCAATAAACAGACCTAGGCCCAGTTTCTCCTTATCCAATGAATTTTGAATCTTAATAATTAGATCTTTAGACGCTGTTTTCATATCAGAATCTTGCAAAAACACACATTTTTAATTGGCTTGTTAAGAAGTAAATATCATTGTTTAGGAATTCTAAAGGCCGATACACACAGAATGCTAAGCTATGCTATGCTGTGCTAATACTTTGTCAGTTTGGTTTCACACTCATTGCTAAGCAAAGCAATGTCCCTCTTTCCTCTTTTTTGAGTTCAGGTTATAGTACTGAGTAAGAGAAGATGCTGCTGTTAGCAATTTTGGAAGATGAAGACGATTTAGGAGGTGGAGGTTTGACTTGTTCAATTAACGATTCAATTTTATTTAAAAAAATTATTAAATATAAAACTTAAATAGAATATTACTTAAATACACGTGAAACAAACTGGAAAACAAAACTTTTAACACTTCTTTTGTTATTTTCACCAAACCAGCGTTGCGTCTGTTCAACACGAAGCCCAAGCTGCGTTATGCGCATGCGCAACTTAAGATGGCTCAAGATGGAAAAATTGCCCGGCCAGCAATCGTAAAAATATCGCGCGGCGTAGCTAAGCTTAGCTTAGCTTTCTGTGTGAACCAACACATTTAAATAAATAGTTCGCTATTTTTCTAAAAAATTTGCAAAGAGTTAGCAGAGCAAATCTTAGCTTAGCATTCTGTGTGTATCGGCCTTAAGAGTTTTTTTTTACGGCTTTTTCTATAATTTTGGAGAGATTGGATATGAAGCTTATAGGCCTATAATTATTGCAAGGATTCTTAGAACCCTTTTTAAAAGCTGGGCACAACCAAATAGTCTTTCATCAGTTCTGGTACTATACCTACTTTATTCTATAAGCTAATAATTCATAACAGTATAATAGATGGGCTTTCCTTTACAGTCTTAATAGCTTTCACTGTTGTTGTCTTTTCCAGAAGAGAAGTTACTTGGAAGAAAATTAATAATCAATTCAAAACAAGTGACCTTTTTACATTCAACCAGCCTTTCATTTACTTGTTTACTGTTTATATTATTTGGTGCCATTCTAGCATTTAAAATTTTACTCTCCGACTCAGGAACATTGTTTGAAAAAAAATCATTAAAGTGTTAAGTAATTTATCAATATCTCAACCAAAACGTTGTCCTTGTTCTTAATTACTCTTATAATCTGTTTTTTCTGAGGATAATATTGACATCATTCCACTTCTAAACTGTTCTTCCGTCCAAAATCAGGATATATCTTGTGTGAGGGGAAATGTGTATTATTTAAATTAACTTGGAAACCCGGTAGCCTTAGCATTCCTCAGAGAATGTTAACACATCTAGTTTTACCCGTGTGCGGCTATTATCAGGTGTTCTGTCTTTCGACAGTTCCGTTTTGTCCAAATCAATGGCTATTCAGATACTGTCTTTGAATGACATAATGTATCCCCCCCACCCCGACCCCGTTGTTGGTGCCGTAATTAGTTTAGCATAAGGCTTATAAACTGTAAGCTCATAGCTAACAAATAGAAACGTTTGTGTTGGTTTTTAGACGCTTAAAACACAAGCGTGAATATTTAGCGCCTGTTTCAACATTTAGTGAACTTAGAATTGCTCTCATTTGTGGGTTCAAACCCTGCCGGGGTTGACGAATTTTTATTGGATGATTAAAATTAGTAGCACAACTTCCTTTGAAGGGGAAGTAAAGCCGTCAGTCCTCTGTCAATTGCGGTGTGTGAAAGTATCTTTGAGCAAAACCTGTAGGCTCTCTCGCTCTTAGAAATGATCACGTGCTGGTATAATCATTCGACTCAGAAAGTGCATGCTAAATACCTCAACTAAATAAATGCCACTGGTATTCGAGCCGACACCACTTTGAACGAAGTGGTTTCAACATTTTATCTTGCGTCACACGGCGTCAATGATTATAACTACGGCCGAGGCCGTGAATAAACCACTTTGTGGGTGTGCAGGTTGATACAGTAGCCCCATGGCTTCTTTGGTGCTGACTGACATCTTTGAAAAGTTACCAGGCCAAATTATGTATCCCTACGCCGAACTAAATGATCTGAAACATGTGTTTAGCAGCTGTCACTTCTGACAGTCAAAATTTAGGTATATACCTAAATGTTGAGTGTCAGAATTCAGCTGTGAGCTGTCATTCAGCACCAAAGAAGTCATGGGGCTACTGTACCTTCGCTGCACTCCTTGTTTGCGAGAGATGGATGACACACCACACATGTGGTCAAAGAAGGTGTGAACAACTGCGCACATAATTTGCGTGGCATTGGAACCACCTTCCAGAGAACATGGAAATACATTTAGGACACCCAACGAAATTTCAGAGTTTGTGGCTTGGCGTATGAACATATAAGTAGATTTTGAAGGCTATTTTTTCCACAGCTACTCTCAATCACCCGTCCGGGCTATACGCATTTCAATTGCTCTAGTGTTGTAGGAATGAGTAGGGTAGAACTTATGAAATGTAACGGTATTTTGTTTAAGGGGGAGGGTTAAACTAGTTATTAAACCCCCCCTCAGTACGCTCGTTCAGGGTTCCAACCCCGACCTCCCTCCCTGTCAAAGGAAACCCAACTATATGTTTTTTCAATGGTTATCAGAGTACTATGTAAGAAGGTGGCCGGCTCTGTCGGGGAGAAAATATCAATCGTTGTCAGGTTTACAAAAATACAATGGTCTGTGTCGTTTTCTAGAACTACTATATTCTGTATAAGCTTATACTCCCTTGGCACTTCATCTACAACCACCCTTTGTCATGTCAATAAGCAAGAGAGCTAAGAAAACTACGGAACGTCTTATCTCAAGGCTGTTATTTCTCAAATACTTAAATAATTTCTGTTGACTGCCTATCAAAATATTACTGTTTTTGCTGTGGAAAACTAAATATAGAGCTCTTTTTCATCAAACTTAGTATCATAGTTCCATAAACATACTAAAACACCCGTCGAAAATGAGCTAGTGTCAAATTTTCACACTCTTTTATATTAGTAAAACTCAGACTCGAGAGTTAAGGAAAAGGAATCGCTCGACTTAATTTGGCGTGAACCATATTTTGTGAAATAACGCATCATATAATTATATATTGCGTTAGAGCTGAACGTGTGCGCGGCATCACATAGACCTACCAAGTGAATTGTCAGCTAAGGCCCTTCAAATGGCGATAAGACTATACATCTAACCAGTCTAATAATACATTCCTTTCAAAGACTCGTCAGGTTTGAGAACGTTCTATTTGAAAGATCCTCGTCATATGGAGGAACGTTTTCACGCCAGATGTGGTCCATGGGGGAGGGGGGGGGGTATGCGCCACTCTCTGGATGTTCCATTGGACGAACTGTCAGAGATATTAAAACTAGAGATATTTTTGTTGACAACTGAGTGGTACGGCAAGTGCTGGTTCCTCTAAAACTTTAATGGGCTTAAAGTCGTAAAACATTTAAACGCGAGTAAGAATATTTCTATTCCTGGAAGGAAATAAAAAAAAAGGCCCAGTAAATGTGTTTTTTTTACGAGTTGCCATCAAAGTGCGCCGGTTTAGTTTCCTGGAAGTTTGTTAAGAATGGGGTTAAAGCAAGGACTTTATTGCGTCTCACCTGTGCAAAACAATAGCAGGATTCTGGTGTCAAGGTTTTTACAATTTACTAAAACTACTTTCATGCATTCATACATCAAGTCACGTGATTTGTGGCTATTACTTTTGATACATATTATCAATACTTATAAAACAACACTAATAATATAGTAAAATGTTATCAATGTTGAGAGTTAAAAAGTTTGTATATTCTAAAAGGCTCTTCCAATGAAAATTTGACTGAACCCTGTTTTGTGATATTCCGCCTGTTGTGATTGGTACAAAAATGTTCTGAAAAAATAGAGACGGTACGAACTCAATGAAAACAAATAGAATTTGCTTAAGCTACTATCTCTACAAGATGATAGTTTAACCAACGCATCTATAGTCAATATAATCGAAAAACTTAATATTGGCATGTCTTTTGAAATTGACGCGCTTTTTGAGGACATTTCTAACGTCAAAGAAATAGTGAAGGCAGCTGTGAAGAACAAAGACTTAACACCCGTACAGAAATGGCACAATTTATTTGAAAATCAAGATCTTCCCAATCTGCAATAAATATTTGCCTTTGTGGCATCCATGCCTGTTTCAAATGCTGCAACAGAAAGGATATTTTCTCAAGCAAATATTGTTTGGTCCGACAGACGTAACGGATTATCTCTCGAGCATGTAAAAGCAGATACAAATAAAGACCAACTTCACATTGTCACGTAGTGAGTTTTATAACCACACAATTAAAAATAAAGCACTTCTAAAAGCAGTGAAATCTAACAAAAAATATATTTTTAATTAAAAGTAATTATTTTATAGTAAAACTAAATGAGTTTAAATTTTGTTGTTGATTTTTTATATTTCCTGTGATATGATGTGATCTCTTGCAACCTAATAATAAAAATTATGATTATAAAAATGTTGATTTTAAAAACCTAGTTTTTTTAGTTGCCCTAATTGGAAACAAATATCCCGAATATTTTTTTTACCCTCCGTCCCGAAATTTAGGATAGCAGACCTGGCGACACTAGTGTCTGCCTACCTATCTACAGGTCTCTACTCCTTAGTTCGATTCCCGACTATTGGTGAGATTGGGGTTGTCAATTTCCTAATAATGAATTAACGTAGTTGTTGTCTCATAAGTTTGTTTTAAGACGTGTTATTCAGTCGGTTCATTAAGTGCATGTTATAAGCACAGTATCTCCAGTGTGAGTGGTGGTAACTGACATACTAGTAAAAGTTAGATCTATTTTCATGTATCCATTCGCCAAACCACTTGATCTGTAATGTAACACCATCTGTTGATCTGCTGTCACGTTTGGCAATCAAAAGGTTCACAACAAACAATTCGTTTATAATTATTTGTTTCTTTTAACCTTTTTTACAAGAGTTAAAAATGAACTTATGTAAATAACCGTAGGAGTGATTTCTTTTTAAAGCGGCTTCTATGGTTTTACTTAGAAACAAGAGATTCTAACTTGTCACGTTCTCTTCACAAATTAAGATGGTGAACCTGACAAAATAATGATGGTTTGACTGGATGAAATCAGGGCGGTTGATGAAGTCATACAAACTGTTTTTGGTTATGCTCATGCGCATGTCTTAACAAAATAAACACTTTTTATTTTGAAATTAATATTTTATAATGGCTCTTTCTCTAAGTTATAAGAAAACATCAATCCTCGGTCCCGGCACAGATTTATCTGATTGCCAAACCCTTCCTTCACCTCTGACAAGACGTGTATTAATCACAACTTGTGAATGTGTGAAATGCCAGGTCTCCGCCGTGGTTCGGATCCCACGTTAAACTGTAGGTCCTCCATTTCATCTCACAATCACCCTACCATTACACATTAGCGTAAGTGCGTATAACTCGAACGGGTGGTAATACGCGGTGCTAATAATTACGATAATAATATAATATAAATACTTTTGAATGATAATATAGTATAACGAAGAAAATAACTATTTCCACATTAACTTTCAACCTATGTTTGCAATCAAGATCTTCTGCTGTCAAGCTACCACTCCTACGTTCGATGAACTAATTAAAATAATCAAACGTATTATTATTATTGGTCGAAACGCGCGTCGCGGTCTTTAATCACCCCCTCCCCTTTCCTATAGCGGTATTAAGGGGAAGGAGGGAGGGAAGCAAGCACCAAGCACTTGTCTGCCAATTACACCCCCTCACCCTCAACCACCTTGTCATGGCCACTTGATTATGTCGACAGCTTCTCCATCGTCGACAGAGGAGATGCAGGTAGACTGGAAACAACTCGGAGCGGAGATAAAAGTTCTTGTCATCTCTATAGACCCTCGTCTGGTTTTAAAATAAGTTACATTCTTTTCGACTATCGCAATTATAGCACACTACAATTTTACTTTCTCGTTTAGAGAAAGTGTTGTGATTTAGTGAACATTTTTCTTCATAGAGATTATTATGTGGGCACATATTAAAGTTTTACGTGCCTCCGAAATAAAAATAAACGAAACGGTGAACCGCACAAACTTATTTTTTCTCCCCTTTATCTATAAATTTACTAAAAAATCGTAAAATTTGTGAAACGAAATAATATGCATTGTTGCACAAACATGACGGGAAAAAATTATCCTATCTCACTAAAGATCATAAATTAGATAATCTGCACTGTTACATAAACACTGGGAAAAAAAAAGAGGAACATCCCTTTCCACCAAAAAGCACATCAATAAATTCTCCATTTCAAAGATTTCGATTAAAATAAATATATTTGCTTATAGCTTGGAAACTGATGGTTTTTTGAAAATGTATTTAAAATGTTTATTTTTCTATTTTTATCAATACTACAACTTTACAATGAAGTTATTTCGTATCTCAGAGTGGCAGATATATGATAAAAATTGGAAATTTCCTCCTATGTATTACCATTTTCATGGTAAAATTTGGATTGCCGTTTTGTTTATAATGTTGAATAGTGCATAGAAACGAAAGTTATTAAAAATCATTAGAGCGGATTTCGAGAGAGACGGTTTTTATCTTGTTTTGTTCTTTAATAAATTGCCCCTAACTTCAGGGTTAGAAATCAAATCCCAAACACTCCTCAGGGGAACTTAGTGAGCCCAATCGACTCCAGGCTGAGATAGATGGCTTGATAGATTACATCACGAAAACCATTTGTTCGCTTTTAGGAGTCATGAAATGCGACATTTATTGAAATAGAGTTCGATTTTTTTTTTTTTTTTTTTTTTTTTTTTTTTTTTTTTTTTTTTTTTTTTTTTTTTTTTTTTTCTTTTTTTGTTTTTTTTTTTTTTTT
>CABEEJ010000727.1:118223-129393 GCA_901482245.1 Timema douglasi | reverse complement strand
CCCCCCCCCTATTTAGGGCCATAAGTAAACCACCTGTAATCTTAGAGTTAGATATCTAATTCCAAAAAACACCTCTGGGGAACCTTATTAAAAACTATACATACCAAGTTTTAACCCAGTCGGTAAAAATTGTTTCGGCTCAAGTCCCAGTAACGGACCGACGGGGCATATCAAAATTTGGCGGGTTGTACGAGGCAATATTGATCGCGGCGGGGACAGCCAACGATTATGCTAATTAGATGTCTCAACCGGGATTGGAACTGGGCTACTCGGTCATTTCCTCGTCTTGGGCGTTTTTCTGAACAAACGTTTGTACTCGCTAGCGTCCATAGAATATACTGGATAGATAGAATTTGACGTACTGTGTTCGGTTTTGACATTTGTTACACCGGTCGAAAAAAACCTTTCGTTATTACGTCTATAACCAAGCTTAGCGGCTTAACCTAAAGAATGAGGAGGTTTGTTTGGTGGAAGTAACCCCCGCATTCGTCTGAGATTGTAACTTATGACTGGATTGCCTATAACGAGGAGATCTTTTGCAAACCTAACAGCTTTGTCCGTGTGGCCACCAGGTGTGGGTTGAAACTACAATTTAGATTTAATATCGGTGGCCGCGTGGTCTAATGCGTCATTCTCTTGTAGGATGGTATTGCCAGTGTTGGGGAGAAAGGGGTTGGGATCCTGGTTGGGTGTGCTGACGGTGTTTCTCTTAAATAGTTTAACACACTCCCTCGATACAAATGCGAGTGCATATCATCTTAATTAAACCTTCCTCATCCTTCAACACATTTGCGTAACTATTAAATATGCGTATAGGCAGAGTGGTTAGTAATATGAGATGTTAAAAAAAATTATAAAGTAGGATCTGGATAATTTGACATTAGTTAATTCGATAAATAGGGTAATCGACCCACCATGGTTCCTCATGAATGTATTATTTAAATTATTGTTAAAAAATAACATTTAACCCGAATTTTAGAAGTTAACATTTGGATAATTCGAAGCCCATCAATTGTTAATTTTTTCTAGACTCAAACTTATCCTAACGATCTTTATCATATCAGCTCATAAAGAAGTAAATTAATCACATATTCCTAAAATAAAATCAATAAGTATCAAAAATTCATTCCATTATTTATTTAAATTTATAATATTAAAATACCTGTAGATTAAAGTGGAGGACTCGGCCACTTGCGGCAAGCGGGTTTCATAGGATAAGGGTTTGCTCGGCTTTAGTTGGTCTTCGATTTTCCTATATTCCTTTTTTCAACTTTTTATATTTTGTGTTTAATTTTTGTTCCATGTATATAATAATATTGTGTTTGTGTTTTATATAGTCCATATGACATGTGTTTATATATAGGCAGCATATGTTGAAGTTATTGATTTATTGTGTACCAGATAGTTAGATACTCATTAAAAAATGGTTAAATCGAATTTTGGATACTCATTTTTTTTAGATATCCCTTGGACCTCGGATTTAAAATGTTTATTGTATTAATTTTTATTTAAATATATAATGGAACCCTAAAATATGGCGCCTAACTAATTGTTTTGTCCAATTCTTGTAGTGTATTAAGTTGGCAGTGTTGGTGACCCTCGGTGTTTGTTTGTTGGCAGCACCGATAGTGGCTGGGACAACCCGTTCCGGCCTGACGGGGACCTGAGCCGTGAGGCTGACGAGATCGTGGAGCTGATAAAGGGCGGGAAGCCCATCACGCCCACCCCCGGCTCGGTGGTGCCCAAGCTGCCGTTTGTGACAGAGGCGGCGGACAGTGCGCCGTCCAGCCCCACAGCCCTCACCGCCCCCACCGTTCAGCAGTCCCCCCCGCAGCGCAAGGCTGTGGGGTCCAATGGCGCCGCCCCTTGCACCGAGGAGAAGCAACCGCTGAACTCGGCGCCCGCCCCCGTGGAGGTGAAGCGGGAGACGGTGGTGCCGGCGAGCGACGCGTCGCAGGTGGAGCACGTCGTCCTCAAGAAGAAGCCCAAGTGCAAGTGTTGCGTCATCCAGTAAGAGACAGGACTTGCAGAGTCTCGTATGGACGTGTGGAGGTGCACTGTTTGATCTGCCACAATCTTCTCGATATCACATTTATTCGGAGCTTTCATAAGGTGGGACGCGAGGAACAGTCATATGTTTTGAAGTTCTTATAGCAAACAGCAAAATAAATCAACAATTCTTGAATATGTATCATGAACATTGCTACATTTGATAAGAAACTTTTTAAATGAAAAGAAAAAGTTCTCAAAAGATTCCAGGACACCCTTGACAGATATTCAGCAATTGTTGATATCACCATGCGAAGAAAATTAAGTTATGTTTCTACTAGAGCAATATTTGATTTATTTTGTCTAAAATGAAGTTTCTGCTACAAAAACTGCAATAATATTTACCTTAACTCGTGTTCCCTAAATTATCATTGACTTGACAAATGCCTCAAGTCTTTGATCCAGATTGTTATTTCAGTGTAAAACCGTTTTTGCGCGGAGTGTCTCTCTGTCACTCCCTTATGAACAAGTTAATTTCTACAAGATTGTGTTTCAATCCAGTGAGAGTTTCGGATGCATGGTCAAATGATTTAAGGGATAGTTATTATTTTATGAGATTTTTTTTTTTCCGTGGCAGATTAAACATTGTGTGGTAGATTTAACCCAAATATTGTTTATAAATACACATGTAAGTTATAAGAGACTGGGGATAGAATTTGGGGGATGAGTAAATGGAAGGAATAAGCAGTGGCACTGCAAACAAACAAACAAACAAACAAACAAACAAACAAACAAAGATTGCTGGGGAAGTTTTCCAAGTTGGGATATATTTAAATGAATCAGCACTTCCAATGCTGATCTTTTATGCCCGCGTAAACTAGTTATCCCTTTTTTTTAAATCATTAATTAAATGGGCAGGTTTTGAAAACGTGTACAGGCTATTAAAAAAAAATAACTTTGTCAGTGTTTATTTTACTAAACACTTTGTCATAAGTTTCAAATAATTAATCAATATTGTTGTTGTATGGAATGCTTAATCAACTCTGGTGATAACATATTTGCAGTAATTTTTGTTTTCCCTGTACACTTCTATTTTTAGATTGTTTTATACATTTCAATTTTGGTTTGATGCCTTTTTATTAAAATGATTACTGCTAGCTAGAATCATATTTAATGTCCTCTTATGTATGTGCATTTTATACACTGTGATATTCTAGTTCCATCTAATGACTGCTATCACTCTGGTAAAGGGCATTTAGTTTACCCTGTTTCTACATATTTTTATACAAAAACCTAAACACTTTTATTTCTACACTAGCTTTTTTTTTAATTACTGAAGAGTGTTTCTTAACTTTGAGAGGAAGAATAAGGACTGATCACACACAAATTAAAAATTAAAAAATACAAAGTATGATTCTGGTAAATATTGCATTAACGCCAATGTGCATAGAAAAAAATGTATATGTAGAAATCATGGAAATCTTGTTTCCTCTTAAAGTTCTTAAAAAAAGATGTATTTAGTTAAGTAATTAGCGGTGCAAAATATTTTCTTCCCTCCTCCCAGCTTCGTGCTTTTGTAATGAACGATGCACGCAGAAAATGTAAAAAGAAAAATGTCTGGTGCACTGTTAAGGGAAATTAGTGAAAAACAATTCTTAAGCTAATAATAAATACATACGATTTAATTTTTCTAATTGACCTACATATTTTTGTGAGATGTATGCCAAGAAATACTCTGTTAAGAAGAAAAAAAAGACTACTGTTAAAATAATTAGAAAATATAATATTAATAAGATGAGAACTTTATCTGACTAAGCAAGTGGATCATCGGTAACTTGTCTAGGGTGAGTTAAAGTATGTTGGTGCTTTCTCGTGTGCATTTTATTAGAGACTGCTACTGATTGGCAGAACTACACACATACACATACGTTTGTCTACCGGCAAAATATTATGTCTGCAGCCGTAGAAAATATAGAAATATTCATCGTAAAAATATATAAGACCAATGTGATTTTAATTTCCTTTGTAATTATTTTTTGTATCTAAATTGGTTTTAGGAATGAATTAATCTATTGAATATAAAATAAAATAATTAAAATCAATCAAATAGTTTAAGTGGGTGGAAATAAAAATTTAAGTGTAAACATTGGTTCTTATTTAATTTGTTTGTAAATTTATTTTTGTTGCTGAAGCTTTTTAAACTTGTGTCTTAAAACTATTAAATTAGCTTGTATTCAAAATGTTTTTATTTGTGAAATTCTAAGACTGGGGAACCACCCCCCATCTCCATCCCCATCCCTTTACCCTGTCTACAGGAATCAGTGAAAGGTCAGCCATTGCAGCAGTTGACAGTTCCTGGGGAACTTAACCTTGACATGCCTAGTCATTATGTTATGCTTACATTCAACTCTTTAACTTAGCCTAATGGTCTAAGGCAGGCCTGTCTGCGACGCATTAGAAAGTAAAAAAAAAGAGTTCGTCCAAGAGTTCATTAAACACGATCAGACTTAAATTATGTAAAATCTATTTGAGGTATTATGTGCTGTACTGTATATAATTTATTATAACTTTTATTTAAATGGTGACCTTGCGGTCTAGGGGTTAGGTGTCAGACTTCTATGCTGGCGGCCGGGGTTCAATCCTCGGTCCCGGCAAAGATTTATCTGATTGCCAAACCCTTCCTTCACCTCTGACAAGACATCTTGGGAATGTGAGGAATGCCAGGCCTCCACCGTGGTTCGGATTCCACGTTAAACTGTAGGTCCTCCATTTCATCTTACAATCCGCCTACCATTACACATTAGCGTAAGTGCGTATAACCCGAACGGGTAGTAAGACGCGGTGCTAATAATAATAATAATAATAATAATAATTTTATTTAATGTAATATATTAGCTAACTAAAACAAGAGGGTTGATATTGTATAGGCCTAATTTCTAGGTACACTGACTAGGAATATAAAATGAGGCTCTTAGACCAGGGCTGTCCAACTTTAAGTTAGCTAAATTTCTATCATAATACTCTGATTATTTTTAACACTATTTTCTAAATTGGTCTGACCAAATTTAACTTTTCATGTGTTGATGAATACTTAGTCCATGATAGAAACTTTGCTTTCAAACCTTCCATAATTTCTACATAAAAGTATGGCTCATAACAAAACTTAACATTTTATGCGTTTATGAATGTTGTTCTTATTTAATTTTGTAAGCGCAGCTCCTTTTGCTGAGGATTTCAACGCAACGTAGTGGGGGTGGGGTTAATCCTCAATCCTCCCCCAAAACCCCATAAAAGTGGAGGGACGCTTAAGGATATATGTAATCCCTTCCTTGAGGTGTCACAGACCAACTCTACCATTACTATCAGACTACTTATCTCCGTGGAACAACTCTACCATTGCTATCAGACTACTTATCTCCGTGGAACAACTCTACCATTGCTATCAGACTACTTATCTCCGTGGAGCAACTCTACCATTGCTATCAGACTACTTATCTCCGTGGAGCAACTCTACCATTGCTATCAGACTACTTATCTCCGTGGAGCAACTCTACCATTGCTATCAGACTACTTATCTCCGTGGAGCAACTCTACCATTGCTATCAGACTACTTATCTCCGTGGAGCAACTCTACCATTGCTATCAGACTACTTATCTCCGTGGAGCAACTCTACCATTGCTATCAGACTACTTATCTCCGTGGAGCAACTCTACCATTGCTATCAGACTACTTATCTCCGTGGAGCAACTCTACCATTGCTATCAGACTACTTATCTCCGTGGAGCAACTCTACCATTGCTATCAGACTACTTATCTCCGTGGAGCAACTCTACCATTGCTATCAGACTACTTATCTCCGTGGAGCAACTCTACCATTGCTATCAGACTACTTATCTCCGTGGAGCAACTCTACCATTGCTATCAGACTACTTATCTCCGTGGAGCAACTCTACCATTGCTATCAGACTACTTATCTCCGTGGAGCAACTCTACCATTGCTATCAGACTACTTATCTCCGTGGAGCAACTCTACCATTGCTATCAGACTACTTATCTCCGTGGAGCAACTCTACCATTGCTATCAGACTACTTATCTCCGTGGAGCAACTCTACCATTGCTATCAGACTACTTATCTCCGTGGAGCAACTCTACCATTGCTATCAGACTACTTATCTCCGTGGAGCAACTCTACCATTGCTATCAGACTACTTATCTCTATGAAGCAACTCTACCATTGCTATCAGACTAATCTCTGTGGAGCAACTCTACTATTGCTATCAGACTACTTATCTCCGTGGAGCAACTCTACCATTGCTATCAGACTAATCTCTGTGGAGCAACTCTACCATTGCTATCAGACTACTTATCTCTATGAAGCAACTCTACCATTGCTATCAAACTTGATGCCACGTTTTACTGCCTTTCTGGGTTATATGCTTATGAACTTATTAAGCTAATGGCCTATATATGAGAGGTTGAATTTAGAGGAAGTGTACCCGCATTTGAGTGGAGGATGTTTAGAAAACCATTTAGAGAAAACGCCAGTCTGTACACTTGAGCGGGATTCGAACCCACATTTCCCCGTCGTCGGAAGTTCGATATATTTCGAGTGACCTCTTAGACCAAAGGTGGCCAAATTGGGGCAAGCCTGATCCACTGTAGGTTTTTTTTAAATATAGTAAATTATAACAATGTCAAATAAAATAAATAATCTTAAGTTATTAAATTACTAGAATTTTAGCTATTAATTTGGCCGTCTGTGTGTATTGTTTCCCGCCACTCAAGCTGCCTTTCTCTCCCCCTTCCGCCACATACTCTACACCCCCTCACTGCCACATGCCACCCTGTACACATTCCTTAGTTGCTATTTGGTGGCATACTGACTGCTATGTACTGTGCTATACTCGGTATTAAAATATTTGTTTCTCATTATAAATAGGAAAAAACCAAACAATCCAAAATTCCTGTACCAATCAGGAATTTAAAAATATATATTACACTGCCAATTTTTTGAAAAATGATGGTACGAAGATAAGTTTGGGTTAGAGATTTTGGGGTGGTGTGGTACGCCCAAGATTATCTCAAATAGTGGCACGCCAGGAAAAAAAAGTTAGCAGATCATTCGGCCACCGAAAAGAGTCACCTGATATATTATAAAGTAAAAGGATTTCACTTGAGTCACAATAATACAATACAAAATGAGAAATCCATGCGATATTTAAAACACTTTTTATAGGATTAGAATTTTTAATTAAATTAAGTTAAATATAAATATAACTAAAATATAAATATTATTTCGTGAATTTAACAAACTTTTGTGACACTATGAACCATCGTTAATAAAATTAACCTAGGCCTCAGGGACGTAACCGGGGTGGACTGAGGGGCCCGGCCACCCCTCCAGAAATCTAGATCCCTCAAGTTATATATATATATATAAATAAAAAACGACCATAAATAAAAATTAAATAGCAAATTTCTTATTGAAAATTAATTGGTATTTCCATCGATAAATATTGTTAGTAAATAGGATTATTCCTTTTTTTAATCTAGGAAATGAGCAATGAGGATAAAGATAAGAACGCATTTGCCGGTCCCAGTCACTCAAAAAGAGAGAATATAGCTTTGAACTTTGATGGAAGTAATATTTGCTGTCTTGTCCAGCGCCAACCTTTCCCTGTGCCAAATTACACTGAAAACACAAAAGTTGATAAGAAAATCAAACGTCGTGACCATAAATTTCTTCAACGCCGGTATTCTGAATTTCCTTGGCTTCACTTTCAAAGTGAAGAAGTTGGCATATTGTGCTTCGAGTGTATGAAATCAAATAATGAAAATCTCTTTGGCTACAGCTCAAAACTTGAAACCACGTTCATTAGTAAAGGTTACAAGAACTGGAAAAAAAGCTGAAAGTAAATTTAAAATACATGCAAAGAGTAGTATGCACGAGGAGGCTGTGGAAAAAAACAACACAAAAGAAAAACGTTATTCAGTGTCCAAACAAATTTATAAAGAAAAGGCAAAGCAGCAATTGGTAGCCCGAAAGGCATTGCATGCACAAATGACGTCTCTTGGATATCTTGGAAGACAAGGCATTCCAATATGAGGTCACAATAACAGTGATGGAAACTATAAGGGATTGCCTGCTCTGAGCACTGGTGACATTCCTGAACTCAGTTTTCGATCGAAGGACTTAACTACACATAACATCCCAAATGAAATTATAAAAATGATGGCAGACGCTGTCCTAAGAAAGATATTGAATGAAATACGGAACGTAAAGCATTTTAGTTTGATTGTCGATAAGACTACAGACATTTCCAAGAAGGAACAAGTTTCAATCTCTCTAAGAATTGTAAATGAAAATATGAAACCAAAAGAGTACTTTTTAGGTTTCTATGAAACAAGTTCAACCACAAGCGATGTCCTAACAAGTCTGATCATGGATACCTTGACGCTATTTAACCTCTCTCTGGAGAATGTTCGGGGTCAATGCTATGATGATGCTTCAAATATGCGTGGAGTTCATAATGGTGTCCAAGCTAAAATCAAAGATGAACAGCTGTTAGCAATGTATGTACATTGCACTAATTATTGTTTGAATTTAGCGATTCAAGACACTGCTCGTGCGATCCCTCTTATGAAGGATTGTTAGTAATGGGTACATGATGTGGTCATAGTCATGAGCACAAGTAAAAGAAAATCGGAATTTCTACGCATCACAGGTAAGTTTGAAGATGTTACAAACACTACTCCAAAAGTGCTCTGCTTGACGTGGTGGACCGTTCAATACTCATCTATTGTCAGTGTCATTAAAACATGTCGAGCGCTGCACAAGGTCTTTACGATTAGTTTTTAAAGTGTGAAGTTTATTTGGGAATGCTAATAGGAACAAAAGTTTTTGGCTGCACAGAAAAGCTTGCCTTAATCTTAAGAGCCCTAAGCAAACAGTTAACCGAGGAATGGAAGCAGCTATCTCAACTGTAAAATATTTAAGGAGTATCAGATCCAAAGAGTTTTGATTCAGAGTGAGATGGAAGAGGCCCAACAAAAATATGATCTTATAGATATCCGCCTGTCACGAACCAAGTAAGTTCCAAGGAAACTAGAGCATAAACAAAGAACCATAGGACCGACAGTGATTCTCAGTAGAAAAGAATTCACAAGGAAAATGTACTACAGGATAGTTGATATAGTCACAGTACATATCGAGAGGCGCTTTACTCAAACCGATTCAAAGAATCTTTGCATACTCAACCGGGTTATTTTAAGAGCAGTTGAGGAATGGGCTAGTGACGAAGAAACACGACACACACTTAAAGACTATGGTTTAAAAACTGATGATGTTGAACTAGATGCAAAAATGTTGGCACGAATTACTCCCACCCAGCCTAAGTGTTTGAAAGATCTAGTTGACATTTACATTGCAATGCCTGAGAGTACAAGGCGATTATTTCCAGTAACTTGGGAGCTTTTGAAGTTGCTTTTAGTCGTCCCATCATCAACAGCGAGTGCTGAAAGAACCTTTTCGGCCTTAAAGCGACTCAAGACATACCTACGTAGCATCATGGATCAAGATCGGTTAAATCACTTGGCCATTTTGCATGTCTACAACGAACAATTTTTATAGTTTTGGTCCAAGGTTTGTGAGAGATAGGTGCTAAACTGTTTTTTGGTTGTAACGAATTCTGTTTTGTTCAGTATCAGTGTGGAAAATGTTTCTCATAGGAAGACGAAACACAAATCAAAAACTTTGCTCGCTTATACAGTTTTGGGTATTTTGTGTTTACTTTTATCAAAAATTGGGACGTACTCATAGTCAGCAGAAGTTTCAACTCCATGTTGAATGTTAATATTTTTTATTTGAGGTATTTAAAGTGCACTTTCTGACCCAACTGATTATATCAGCACACAAGAATTTCTATGAGCGAGAGCGAAAGGGCTATTAATTTTTCCGGGAAAGGTATGTCACATAACTTCCAGTTTTTTTTTTACATTCCACAATAAACATGGGACCAACGGCTTTACTTCCTTTCCAAAGGACGTTCTATGAGGTTTTATCACTCAAGACAAGTCCATTGACCCCGGATGGGTTTGAACCCACAAACATGGGTCCTGATACATCTTTTATTTCAGAGGATCACTTTCTGGAGGATAATACAGTTCAAACGCTTATCTCAAACGACATAGCAGTAACTTTTAGTATCTCGAGATTTTTTTTTTTTTTTTTCATTAATAGGTGATTTGAGACAAAGGTGGCTTTCCATTTCTTACTTAAATTATTAAAGAAATGCACCATAAGTATAGTTTGCGGCCGGCCTGAAAAGATTCACGGCCCGGCGGTGGGAAATGCTGCTTTAAACACACACACACTGGTGGTCATGAAATGTAATGCTTCTGGCTCTCAAGAAAGTGGCTTGATTTGAGGAAGAGGTAAAGATACGAATACTAACTAGATGCACAACATATAAATCGTCCCTGTTGTTTACTCATGCTCACTTCATGCTGATGCAGGTGTACATTTGCTAAATTATCTTCTTACTCCATTGCACTTAAATCACCTCTTAATAAATATGGTAGCTAAATAATTTAAAAAATGCAGGTTGTGTAGCACACGTTTAAGTGTTTACATCTAAAGGACACTTGTTTGATTTCGGTAGGGCTAGAAAGTAAAAATTTTTATTTGTAGATGGATACGTCCTTCTATCTGAATAGTGAATATCTATTCTATATTTCTGAATGTGAAGTACAGATAATATTGTTACCTAATAAGTTCGGTTGTGTTTAAAAATGGTACGTTAAATACATTAATATAAATAGGCCTGTGCCATTTTTGACCAATTCATTGTGTCTATATAAACTAAACAAATAGTCACCCAGAATCAGCAATGCATAGTTTCTTGCCCTTATTCCAATTTCTTTTCTTGCGAAGGGCTGTGAGGTTTAATCTTCTTTTTTCCCCCTCTTCTGTGGTCCGCAGTTGTTGTTTCTCTGTTCATACTGACGCTAACTTATTTATTAGCTTGCAATTACTAAACTGTCGTCACAATGTATTTATTTTTCAATAAAAAGCGCCACGACCTGCAAGCTTCTACCCAAGGTGATGAGCCGAGTGGAAGTACAAACAGCGAGAGAAGGATTAAATGCTCGTCTGCCATTCTTTCACTTCTCCTACCCCC
>CABEEJ010000727.1:76989-118182 GCA_901482245.1 Timema douglasi | reverse complement strand
CCCCCCCCCTTCTACGTTCATAGCAAAGTTTTATAGGTCCTTTGCCGAGTGATGGCGTTAGTGTACAGGAAAATGATACCAGTTGTTACCACTCAGGTTAATAATAATGCCAATAAATTTTGTGTTGTGACCCCCCCCCTGATAAATTATATAATTCTATTCACAAATATCCATTCTATGTTCATAGACCATTGCCTTTTCATTTCATTAACGATCAACTCAAATATCTCTTATTTTGACTTTTCTAAGGCCGAAATTTCATATTTTTACCTATGTTTACAGATCTCTTATGTATAGAAACATAGACTAGAGCTTTGTATTCATTCCAGTAAAGACCAAACTTCAATACTACTAATAGCTTTATCAAAATTGTGATAGAGCTGAACACTTGAGTGAAACTGTCTTGGCTCCCTTATGCAGGCCTCTTAAGGAGAGTTTCTGCTGCTGCCATCTATCAGACATGTGGCACCGCAAATAAATGGATACAATGCAGGATTTTGTAGATATAATGCAAATATTTCCAGTGGATATAAGTCAGACTTTTTATTTGTGGTACTTGTTTAAGAAATGTCTGAATGGATACAATTCAGTCGTCTCTAACCAACACACATAGCAGTATCTTAGGCTATAGCCACCAGAGACATAGATGTGTCTTAGACTATAACACTTAGACATAGCAGTGTTTAAGGATCTATTCACCAGACACACAGGAATGTATTCAGGCTCTACCCAACAAAACCATATCAGTATCTTAGGATATAACCACCAGAGATATAGCAGTTTCTTAGGCTTTAACTAGCAGAGACATAGCAGTAACCTAGGTTATAACCACTAGACATATCAGTGTGTTTGGCTTTACTCACCAGATACGTAGCTATCAGCTAGCACCCCCTAGCCTCTCATAGCTTGGAGGGTGGTCACGAAGCCCTCAGTTCGAATCCTGGGCTACCTCCCAACGTCAAAGTAGGGGTTCACTATAGGTGTCCCTGATACAAAAGTGAGGGTAAGCAGGAGCGTCATAATTGCCAATGCATAGACGATCTGGTTGGAGCTGCCTAACACTTTCGTGAAGAACTTTTCCGTCAGTCCATGGATACGCTTGTCCAGGGAGGGTAGGCCCGACAGGGTCAGAAGAACATGGTTCGAGATTTGGTTAGGAGTCTCAAGGATAAGATAAATGAACCGGTGATGTACAGCACGGAGATGGTTGTACCTGTATCTGGGTAAACAGGAAAATATGAAAGCAAAATAGAGAAAGATGGACATCTCACACAACAAGAACAGACATACGTTGTGTGGATTTGCCAGAAAAGTGGTTGGGCGCAAAAGTGGAGTCAACTTCACCATGATGCCCTTAGCTCTTCCCACTGCCATTCTAAGATGGGGGTCGCAGCTGCATCTTGCGTACAGGGTCCCCCAGCCACCAGACCATAGACGATCATTGGACTGCGTCACCCTCTACATAAAGTGGCTGAAGGGGGCCTGTACTTTGAAGAGTGAACAGAATAGCCTGCATCTTCTGGGACTGGATAGTCGGGGATAGATCTTGAAGCTAGGCCAAAGCGCGAAGATCAGCTTGGCACAAACCACCCTTGTGTGCAGTTTGAGCCAGGCATGTAGTGTTGTCCGCGAACTGAAACATCTCCCACACAATCAATGAATATAGTATAGGAGAAAGTAACAGGAGCCTTGTGGTACCCCTGCTAAGAGTGGTCAAAGAGGTGGTCCGTTGATGAATGACCTGAGATGAAGGGGAGTGGGGGCCCCACTCTTGGCAAGGCTGGTGAGAAGCCCATGGCGGCTCACAATTTTGAACGCCCCTCTGACATTCAACACTACGCACCCCTTTAGGGGAACCGGCATTGGTCGACTACCTTGGCAAAAGTGTAGTTCATCGAAAGGGCTTTCCAAAAGCAGAATTGGTGATCCAGCTGGAGGGGAACACCCTCAGCCAGACCCCCAAACTGGCCAGGATAAAGGAAAGAGATCAGTGTGTAGGAAGCTGTGTGAGCAGGGGGTTTGTGGATAGGGACAAAATATGCCACCTGTCTTTTGGTCCTCTCGCACTCTCTCACTCTCTCTGTGTAAGCTATGTGTATATTAAACATTTCTAATGACCTAAGAAAGAAATCAATGGCAAATTAAATGACACACAATCCTTTTTATAATGTCAAGAGTATTTTATATTGATGTTGTGTATGTATTAAAATAATTATTTATGATTATGATTATTATTATGAGCACCGTGTCTTACTACCCATTCGGGTTATACGCACCTAGGCTAATGTGTAATGGTAGGGTGATTGTGAGATGAAATGGAGGACCTACAGTTTAACGTGGGATCCGAACCACGATGGAGGCCTGGAATTCCACACATTCATAAGTGATTCAATTCACATGTGATTAATACACGTCTTGTCAGAGGTGAAGGAAGGGTTTGGTAATCAGATAAATCTGTGCCGGGACCGAGGATTGAACCCCGGAACCTCAGCTCATTTTGATAATGAATGAATAAATCAAATCATAAGCTGCCTTTAATTGCACTTTATAACAAATATAAATACAAAATCAATGACACCAAAAGAATTTGCTTAACATAATAAACAATCGAACCCACCTTTAATAAAGAAATACTGAATATCTTGAAAATTGAATACTCTCAACCAAAGGGTCCCAAATTTAGCCGTGCCAAGGTTCTTAATTTGTGGTGTTGGGAGAGCAGAAGGGGTGATGTCGGTGTATGCAAACAAAATTGGAAGAAACAAATGCTTGCTTGTGTCTGTCTTTCATTATGTTTAAATGGACATATTTATATATTACAACTATTGTTAATTTAATTAACATTCAATTACCGTTAATTGAAAATACAAGTTCTGTATATACACATTTAAAAATAAACAAGTCTAACTTCCAGAGAAAATTGTATTTTATGCTGATAATCAAAACCATCACCGGAGCGTGGCTCTCCTACACTCCTACTCTCAAAATTGAAAAAGCCACAGATTTTTTTTAACATAGTTAGATTTAACAAATTATAAAATGTTGACATCAATTGCAAATTTTATTTCAAATTAATAGGGGCTAAACATATGCGATACAGTCCAATTTTCATAAAAAAAGACAGTTAGAAACGTTACTAGATTTACTTTGTGTATTCACACATTAAGTCATGTGATCTCCGTATGTCACTAATGATAGATATTATCAATATTGAACACCAACATTTTATTTTAAAATTTAGCACACATTCAGGTTATACACGTAAGTACTAATTACACTAATGGGTTAGGAATGGGGAAGGTTGAACCCGCATTTGTGTGGAAGGAGAAAGGAAAAACATTTAGGAAAAAAAACCTCAGTTCACCAAAGTGAGATTTGAACCCAGAGCTCCCCGTCCTCGGCAGTCTATCTCAACACAAAACTAGCGGGTTTGCTAACTACAACACCAAGATGGATAAAAAAAATCTTAATACTGTAAGCTACTTCTATTTTGCTAATTAATTTAATATTTACTGGACTTTTATAATATTGGTAAAGCAAAAGGTATGTATATTCTATTTGCAAACAAAATTAATCATCCTACTGAAATAAAGAAAAGGTGTTATTGTCATCGCCATAAGGTTGGCCATGTTCTTAAAAAAGCAGGGGTTTTCTGTGTTTTCTCTAAAATACAAAATCATAGTGTAATAATTGTTTATACGATTTTTTCAACAAATCAAAATTAGTAAATTCCATGAATTTGTTAAAAGTGGGCTTAACTGCATTTATAAACATTACATTTGAGCGGCATAGCATTTTGTTTTAAGACGAGTACATAACAATGTATACAAAGTTTATTAGATAAGTAACACATATTAATCACAAATCATGAAGTAAACCAAGAAGATTCCTTATCAAAGTAGCCAACAAAATACCCAAGGTGGATGAAAAAACTTTTACAGCAAACATGTCTTGTCCTAACAAATAACATAACAACAAAACTTTACCTGAGTACACCTATGAAATCTTAACTTTCTAATAATAAATGACTTTTTAAACAAATGTATGTAACAAATATTTAAAAAGCTTTGTGTGTATGTAACCTCCTTATTTATAGTCTAAACGTCAGGGCTGTGGAGTTCGAGTCAAAGTCGTGGATTCGGGAGCAATTTTGGGAGGAACTGGAGTTCTTAAAAATGTACCGACTCCAACATTAAAATAAAAACTTATAATATTATAATAATATATGGTAGCCATATTTTTTATTAATTTATTATTATGAATTTTATTCAACACCAGACATCTTAAATATAAAAAGAACTTAACACTGGTAAATCTCTTTTTAGCTTAAATTTTTTTTTTTTGTAAATTCTTTCTATAATTGTTAATGAATGAACTTTTAGCGATTTAGTTCCATTAGATTACATAAAAATATTTTTAGACCATCAAATTTAAAGTCTTATTTTTCATAGTGTAACACTCCTTACTAAAAAAAATTACTATTTGAGTACCCGCCCCAGTGGCATAGTTAGCTAATGCATTAGTTTAGTGTTGAGCTAAACTGTAGAGGACAGGGAGATCAAGGTTCGAATCTTGGTCTCGTGAACTAAAGTTTTTTCCCCCTAAATGGTTTTCCACTCTCCCTCCATGCAAATGTGAGTCCTCTAAATTCAACCTTACCAATTCCTAAACCATTAGCATAATTAGTACTTAAGCGTATAACCCAAACGGGTAGTAAGACGCCGTGCTATATAAATAAAAATAAACTATTTTAGAATGTTTTCTGTAGTGTTAAACTATACTGATGCCTAGGTATGTACATGTGCAGGTTATATATTAATCAGAAAAAGGGTCAAATCCTATATTTATTCAAATTCGAAATCTTAAAATTGTCTTTCGAATCGCTAATCCAAATATGAATCTTTAAAGATGTACAATTTAAGTTAAAACAAAATAGCATTTCTCAGTGCCACCATTTTGTCATATCTAAATCATCCATCACTGTTTCCAGCTTGTGGCCTAAGTCAGTTCTTTATTCAAGCCATATATTTTCCACTACCAACTTGCTAGGCCTGTTGTAGCTTCATATGCCTTATAATCTAACTTAAGTTTATATTATATATTATATTACATTATAAACAACCAAAATAACATTTGTTGTGCAAATGAATTATATTAATACAGATTTGTTGTTTTTTATTTTGTTACTCTCCCAAACACTCAAGTCTCATCATTCCTTTTACCAATTAAAATTATTATGTCATGTCAAGGTATTCATTATCCTATTCAAAATACTTTTATGAGATTGTTTTCAAATTTTAAATCTTTATAATACCATAGGACTCCGGGATTCAAGCGTCTTCCCCATCTTGAATATTAATAAGTACATCAGTCCTCAATCTATGGACACTTCGACTTCAGTCAAACCTGCTTCGGTGGTCAAATGGGCTAAAGCTTCGCCCTTACAATAGATAGGACTGCTGATGACAAGAAGAATGAAGTTCAAATCCCGGGCAGGTGTATTGAGGGTGGTGTTCCCTAAAATGGTTTTACACTCTCACTTCATGCAAATAAGGGCACATTTCCTCTAAATTCAACCTTCCTCATCCCTAATACATTAGCATAATTAGTTCCCCAGCGTATAGCTCAAACAGGTAGTAAGATGCGGTACTAAAGAAAATGTATTATTTTTGAGTATTTGTTTGACTCAAACATACAATCTATACTCATAGTTTTGGTCTACCAGAAGTGGAATAAGTATATTAAAAATTTAAAATGCTAGATTAAAATGGTACTTCCATATTCTTTTTGAAGTATTGAATAAAGGTTTTCAGTTGGTTATGTACAGAATTTGATCTAAACTTCAACTATGTCAAAGGATTACTAATTACTTCTAACCTAAAGATGTAAATATTAGTTATTAGTCTATTTTGAATATTTCTAAGATTCTTAACTAAAACAGGTCATACTAAGACTTTATACCTTTATAAAAATAAATACAGTTACCTGTCAGTCAGTACAGTTAAAATGCAATGTGACAAACAAAAATTCATTAAAAACCAATATTTAACAAGCTCACTAGTTGAAAAACACAATACACTCAAAATCATTTGTCACAAAAACCCAGTTTTAACAAACTCGTGATGTGTTAAACACAATAACATTCAAACACAGATATAGCTAACACATGATGTTATAATCAAACTGAATCCAAATCCATGAAATAGAGTGTATTGGATATAAAACAATATATCCATAAGTAAAAACGATAGAATTGTAGGAAATAATTCACAAATATATTAAAAACCCAAACACATTCACTAAGGTAGATGCCATGTGGCATCAATGTGTTTGTGTGTTAGTATTTTTACCGGGAATCCGCAAGCTCAAGTTTTTTGATGAGTCAAGCCGAAACTGAAATCAATATTTATTTTTTACACCCATTGCTGTTTCCAGCTTGTAGCTTCATATGCCTTATAATCTAACTTGAGACTAGGACAGGCACAACATCCAGTCCCCAGCCGTTAATTCATCACTGTGAAAAAGTAAATTCAAATTTTACCAAAGCCGGGAATTGAACCCGGGACCCTTAGCTCAGTAGACAGACATATTACTGACTGAGCTAAGGTGTAGGATAGTTCAATAAAGATATATTTTGAAAATAAGAATAATGATCATAAATTTAAAAGAAAATATTTTTACAGTGAAAAGAATATTTGCCAAACGCATATTTTACAAACAGCATCCATACAAGTAGAGAGAAGAGTAAACAATGACTTATGCATCACAATACTTAGTAAAGAATCATCATCAACAAGCCACCAAGACAATAGGACTGTCCAGGTCGAACCTGAGCTTCTATTGAATATTCAGGTTTGAGCTTGAAATCAAAGTACTCTTCCATCCCTAGTTTTTACTTTACTTAAGTGTGTACATGATTTTCTATAATTAAATCATATTTATTTAAGGATGACCTCATTTTTTACAGACTCACTTTTAATAACCAAATTTTGAATCCCATTGAAAACCATGTTGTTTTTTAATCAAATAAATTGAAAAATGACACCTGGACATGAGAATAAAACCCAGAACCTTTAACTTAGCACGCCAATTCTCTACCACTGAGCTATCCAGGAGTCGTCCCTTGCCCAGGGTCATTCTTCACTCATATTTTAAGGCAGAGTCTGTGATGGATGTGTGAATATTGTAGGCTACTAAGAACTATCATTAAAATAACCAAATTCGTCCCAAAGTTCACACAAGCTTTACTAATCGCCAACAATGCTTCCACTATCACAGTAGTCATTCTTCATGTACTGAGAGGATTTTAACCTACAGTCTAGTCATACAAGCTAAATCATTTTTTTTTTCAAAAGCAAACAATTTTAACCTTTCAAGATAGAAGAAAACCTCAACACTCAATAGACAACCGATCCAGAGAACATGTTCTATAGAGAATAGGGGTGTCCAAAAGTCCACTTTTTCAATTTAAGACAAAGTCAAATTTATTTTATTGAAGCTGAATTGCAATTAAAATATTTTACAAAAATTGTTCTATTGTAAAAAATTACAGATTTTGTCCAAAAATGAATAAAATTACTTTATTCTTTCCCAATGTGTTATTCAATAACTATCAATTTTTGTCAGGTGCACATCGTTTACCCTGAAAGGAAGCAGTCTTTCCTCGACAGATTGCAATATAGACCAAACTTATACGCTGCTCCATTGTTCAACAATGCAAGCTAAGATTGCTACCTTATAGGTTAAATGAAGTATAAATTCAATCTACCCTGAAACGTAGCAGTCTTATCTTGTGTGTTTTCACTATGGCCTTGTCTTATAAGCTTCGTCATTGTGGAACCATGTAAGGTATAAGGAGAAACATGCAAAAGGTGAGGTTCTTTTTAGAGGAAAAGTGGTGTTATTTTTCTTAAAAAGCAATGATATTATATGCTGAAAGTGATGTTATTATTTACATAAATACGAGTCAAATTAGTATTCATTTAAAAAAAAACTAGGATATAACTGTCTACATTTTTCATTCATATTGTGTATTTAACTATTTATTTACATATTCGGAGAAAAATCAAATTTAAATATGCACAAAACATTTCACATTTAGTAATGTCAAACCCGATATCTCAATATCATTCATTTCATTACCTTCCACTTTTACAAATAGCAATATCAGAATAAAGGATTATCAATTTATGTTTGGACCAAACATTAAATAACATTGAAACATGTTGTACAAAACTAAACAACTATCAAATAAGGAAAAGGGAATAAAAATAGATAATATATCATTATATATATATTATATATATATATATATATATATATGTCATATATATAAATGTCCTTGCTTGGACCTAGCATGAAATCTTTTAAAAGTTGAAAACAAAGAATCAATCTAGCAAAATTTAAGTAATGAAATGTGTAAACATAGAAATTGTGATTTTTAATGTTAACCTAAAAAAAAAAAATTAAATCCATGAAAATACTTGTAAATCATGTGATCCCTTTAATAACTTTAAGATCGGAAAAAATGGATACTATTCGTACAAACGGAAGCCCTGGCATAGTGCTATCGCCGGTGTTATAATGTTGAAAACTATATTGGATGTCGTGGTATTTGCCCAAATCACAGAGAAATTGTGTTTATTAAGAAAAAAAACCTTAAATTCATGTTATTCATGTGAAAACAGTAGAATTAGTGTAAAAATTAGCTTTATTGCAAATGTGAATTTTGCATGTCCCTAGGTATAAGTAGAGATACCCTGATTTGTGGTGATTATAATTATTGAATTTCAATATTAAGTTGGTGAATAGAAAACATTTTTATGCTAAAAATGATCAAATAGAGCTGCTCAAACTTAAGTATGTATAGAAAAATTACAGCTAAATTTCTAATTTCTAAATATTTGCCTTTGGTCACAATATTACTTTTTAAAGAAGTGAACACACATATGTATTTTAGCTGTCTATATTTTAATTGGCCGAGCTTCATAATTAATGTCAAAGCCCAACCTTTTTTCTTGCGCACCCTTAAAGAAAGAATTCTGATCCCTGTTAAAGCTGAATACATCCTTCTTCCAAAGCAATAAGATCCTGATCCATAAGGAATAAATAATAGTTTTAAAAGTGGCTACAAGTTTATAACCAGTTCAACTCAAACAACCTCCCAATAGCTGCCATTTTGGGAACCCTCGATGGAGAAGTTGTTAGTTAAATTAACTGCTAGCTACAACCTTCAACAGCGGAGATGTATAATCACTAGAGAGGGGATGATCAAATCCTCAAATCGTGGGGTATTACAAATACTCGAAGATTCGTAAAAAAATCTCGATAGCAAAAAGAAGTCTAAAATACAATTATGAAGACCTTTATTTCAAATAACAATTTTAAGCAATTGGTAAAAGGAATTATATATGTATTCTTATGTGGTTAGGAGAATCATAAAAGCACAAAAAAAAAGTATTTAAACGTATTAATATATTATAGTTGGGTCCAATCCACTATTTTACGAATCCGAATCTCCAATTTATCTTCAAATTCAAATCTGAATCTTGGAAAAAGTTATGAACATAAGAGTAAATATTAATAAATTATTATAAAATTTAAAAAAAATACAAATAGTAGCTAAATGTGAACATTCTTTCTTATAGGCCATTCTTTATAATATTTATTCATTCAGTTAAGTGTTAAATTAGTGGTCTGGGGCCTGGTTGTTAAGTTTATCCTATAATTATAATTAGTTTGACATTACCAATAAGTCGTATTAGAGCTCTAAAACAAATTTCACTTAAATAAATGAAAAATAAACTATTTTTTTTTATGGTTTATGAGTTTTGGATTCAAAATTTTCTTGAAACTTCAAAAGTGACTATCCTTAAGGAATTGAGGGTTCCATCCCTGAATATAATTTAATGTACTAAAAAAAGTTCTTTTTCTTGTTTATATCATAGATATGACAAACAAAATATCATTTGTCAGTGACACCAAGACTTAAATAACTACTTTGTAGTTAAGATTTAAATATTTTCACTGTAACCAAAATTGTACTTAAGTATCCGAGGATTTGATTTTGGATTCGAGAAATATAGAATTCGACCAATATCTAATATAACAATAATATAACAATATATAGTAGAATCACAGTTGAAATTTCAGCATTTTGATTTGGGGGCAAACATCGAAGCAGGGAGGGACTAGTACCGGTGGAGGCCTAGGGAGAATTCCATACCAGTACAACTAAGACAGTGTAAATAACCGTCAAAAGAAAAGTAATGAGTTCAAACATTCTTTTGGAGAGGGCAGGATTAGAATCAGTTTCCAACTTCAAATACCTTGAAAGCATCATCTCAAAGGACAAGTGTGTTAAGCATGAGATACTCAATAGGACACAGAAAGCATCACATTTTTAAAGTCAAGTGATAAACCCTAACCCGCCTCGGTGGCTTAGTTAGCTAACGTGCTAGTTTTGTGTTGAGGATGGGGTGATTAAGGTTCGAATCTTGGCCAAGTGAACTGGTAGTGGTTTTTCCTAAATGGTTTTCCATTCTCCCTCCACGCAAATGTGGGTTCATTTTCTGTAAATTCAACCTACACAATCCCTAACCCATTAGCGTAATTAGTACTTAAGCGGATAACTCGAGTGGGTAGTAAGACGCGGTACTAAATAAAAAAAATTAAAAAAAGATAAACCCTAATGTGGGATAGTATAAATATGAAAACTTAATATTCACATACTTTGACAAAAATTATTATTACAGACAGATAAACACTTCGTTTTATGTATATAGATTAAAATTTCATAATCGCAAGACATCAACACAGGGTAGTTGCGATTGGCTGTCGAAGATAGCAAGCAACCTTTGAACCCATTTCTAGAGATTCCGATTAAGACTGGCCGCAACGTAAAATACAATAAGTAACCAATATTATAATTATCACTAAAATTACTTTGCTTAATTTGTTGATGTAACATTATTAAGTACATTATTTAAAAAAGATGAACTGGAGTGTTCCATGAGAAATTTGTTAGAATCAAAAGTGAATAATGCTTAGCAATAGTTGACAATAGATCAGTAACAATACACTAGTGATTAGTTCTATATTTGTTCATGTCTTTCGGAGGAGGTGGGGGTGGGGGGAAATCAGGCACTTTGGTAGCAAGAACAGTATCTGCTTGTTACTAAAGTTACGAAAACAATTTTAATGTATTCATACATAAAGTCATGTGATCTGTAGCTGTCACTTTTGATAGATTACTATCAAAAACTATAAGATAAAATTACTACAGTAAAATGTTATCGATGGTTGCCACAAAGAAATATGTGAGCATTTTCTAAATTATTGTTCTTCCAACCAAAATCAGGGTATAACTTTTATGATAACAATATTGATCAATAACTATTTTTATAGTATAATAATAATTAGTGCATTATATATTGTTCCTTTGTATTAGAGCTCCAGGATATAATTTTTAGGAAAGATTTAATTTTCCTTATTTTTTCTCAATTTCTATTTTTTTTTTAATTCGTACATTATTAATTGGGAAGATGTAATTTAGCCTAAGCAAATAATTTTTTCAAGTTTTGACAAATATTGATTTCACTACTGTTTGCCTTTACATCCTCTTGATCATTCCTATACATTCTTACATACACAGGTTAAAACATAAACTTAATACTGAGGAAATAGCAAGGCCAAGTTTGGAACAAGATTAAAAATAAAAAGCCAAAGAACTTGTACCCAGGATTTTTTTTTTTTCAATTAAACTTTATTTACTCATTCATTTTCGAGACAAATTAATCAAATAATGCACAGGTAAAGATTTCTTCCCTCCCTCCCTCCCAAATTCCATTAAAATAATTAGTAAAAACAAACAATAAAAAAAAATTGCGTCAACATACTGATAAAATGACACACCCATCAAAACATCGAGACACCGAACATCTTAAGGTGAAGCCAGCACAAAACCGTCTCTAATGAAAATGTTTACAAACCGCTCGTAGTGTGTCCCCTCCCAATACACCTTTCCACACGTGTCACATATGTAAAAGGCGGGGTACTTGCTGGTAACACCTCGATGCATGCTGCTCAGCTGGACAGTTGCGCCTTTACTTGTCAGACCCTGTGCGACGTCCACCTCGCCCTTGGACAGCCTCAACAATGGGCCCTGTCTCGACACAGGGGCAGCTGTACCCTCATCTGAGAATGTGTCATAATCGTCATCGTCCGAAAATCCTCCGGCCTCGTTGTCCCAGTGGACTACTGGTTCAAGCCCTTTATCGGGCACAGCCCCACAAGAACGAGTTACCCAGGCCTGGAATAGCTGCTCCATTTTGGCCGGCAAAACTTTGGTGAACTCGTCTCCGTTGCACATCTGTCAAAGTAAGCATTCTTAGATTTTAGAAAAATTAAAGTTGATAAATAGTTATATATTATTATGTTTATTTGTAAGCCAGTGCAGTGAGAACTTTAAGTTTTGAATCCAAAGCTGAGTCTTGTTGGGGCTCGAATCAGATCCAAAATTTCACATTCAAATAGATTCAAAATTTCAAATATAAAAGTTAAAACAAATCTAATAATTCCAAATTTTTAATACATTTGCATAGAACCCTTATTTAAACACAATAAAAACTAAAGATGGGTCGAATCAACTATTTTAACAAATCAAAATCTCCAATTTACCTTCAAATCCCAAATATCAAATCCAAATTTTGGTAAAAATTATGAACACAAGAAAAAATATAGATATACTAGACCCTTCCCCGTGCCCCCCTCATTATTATTTTCAACACACATATTGAAGAATCATGATAGACTCTATTAAAATATGAGTGACTATCAACATTTTTATGAAGAATAAATTAAATTTTCAAAATAAAATATAGCCCATGCTACTTGCTGATAATGTAGCTTTATATTGGTGAAAGAATTTTTAAAATCGGTTCAGTAGTTTTTGAGTTTATCCATTACAAACAAAAAAACAAAAAATCAAATCTTTCCTTTTTATAATATTAGTGTAGATTAGAAAAATATAAATATATTAAAATAATATAAAATACAAATAGTAGCTAATAATTGTTAACATTCTGTCTTATAATCCAATCATCATAACATTCATATATTCCATTCACGGTAGGAATTACTCTCTGAAAGGTCTTTTTTCCTACCAATATCCTACTATATAATAGATTTATGGTAGGGAAAAAGGCCTTTCAGAAGTCAATTCCTACGGTGAATGGAATATATATTCAGTTAAGTGTTAAATTACTGGTCTGGGGCCTGGTTGTTAAGTTCATCCTATGTTATTATAATTGGTTCCTACCATCAATAAAGAGTATTGTAACTCTAAAACAAATTTTACTTGAAAACTTTTTTATTTAAGGATCTGAGTTTAGGATCCAAAAAATGTTTGAATCGTCAAATCTCAAACATATTTAAGGATTCAAGGATTAGAGGTCTCATCTCTAGTAAAAACACAACCATTAGTTTTTCTATCTACCTATTTAATCAGAGTGCTTCCATCTATACAGTACAATCATAACTGAAAAACAATTATTTGTTGACTGTCAACCTTGCTTTTATGTGTTTTTTTTAGTGTTTTATCTAAACTCGAGTTTCTAAAACTGTGACGCACGAAGTGATTTCTAGTGAGATGTTGGGTCGGAAGCAAAGCATTGTTAATAAAATAGTTTGTCTGTCATGAACATTGCGTGATATCTACCGCACGCAAAGGTCTGCAATTTTAAAATTAATAAAACCTGTGCATGAACATGTGCACCTTGAAGCAGGATTTTATAACAAACTGCACACTTGGCTGGAAGCAAAAAGGCCCCGGGCAATGTAGGGTTTAAAGGTATTAACTTTAAAGTTATTTTCCAGTTTCCACTTACAATCATTAAACAAAAATCATTTCCCTCATGCAGAATATATAGTGATAAATGAAATCTTGAATGCTTCCTCTTTATTTTTGTTAACATTTTTCTTTCTTTTCTTTCAAGAACATCCTGACTAAGATGGTATGGGCATGTAATAAGGATGGAAAACGGGAGGATGCTAAGGAAAGTGTGGGAAATGAAGTATGTAGGAAAAATACCGCAAGAGATGGGAGAAGCAGATAGCAGAAAGTGTTCAAGTGAGAGGAAAAGAATGGAAAAAGTAAAGGAGGAAGAATGGTGGAAGGATATAGGAAGAAGGATACATTTTACTAAACTGACCTGGCCATAAGCTGGAAACAATTGATGATGATGATGACGATGATGATGACTTTCATCTCCAATATCACTCAGCTAAGTGTTTCTTTAAGAGAAATCTCTTTTCGCTTTTTTGAGGTGGTTTGTAATATATATTTACAAGAAAGGTGGATAGAAAACAAATAAAAGGGAACAACACTTCAAAAGGCAGCCATTACCTCTTGGTCCAGTGACAGCAATGTAAAGAGTGAACTGCGTTCTTCTTTTAAATGTAAAAGCCATTTTGTATTCGTTTTCTTTTACATGTTTTCTAGAGATGGGTGAAACAGTGATTTTACGATATCAGTGAATACAGTGACTATGATTTTAAAATATCGGTGATTTATACCAGTGATTTTTCACTGTGACTTATATTCACAGTGTCTCGATGGACCGATATTTTTTCACTTTCCAACTACGATCAAAACTAATATTTAGCTGCTGTCCGAGTATGCGAGTACAATCGAGTATGGAGTATATCTGAGTACTGGGTATTTAGTAATTACTCAAATAGTCTCATGAGTATCAGTTGGAAGGAAAACTAATTACTCAGGTGTTTGGCGGCTTGCAATGGAATTCTATACTTAAAGGCTTAACATAAGCTCTTCTTGTCGGCACTGACATTGACAATTGACATACAGCTACTTAATCTTCAGGTTTCATCTGGGTTTCATGTTGCCTGACTAATATACATTCAATAAAATGTATGTGTTTTAAGAAGTTTCATACAATTGAAAAAAATGTTATTTAATATTTTATAGTGAAATGTTATGTAATTTGGGTAAAATTAGTGGTCCAACAAACATGTTAAACTTGAATACCAATATTAAAACTTATTTGACGTACTATCAGAAACTCTTGTAATTGTGTAATTTATTTTGTGATCTGTTTTACTACAATTAAAATCTATGTGACATTAAAAATGAACATAACATAATGGCGATTGGTTTAGAAAATTTTGTTTGGAGTTCAATTCATATATAATATTATTGCAGTGTTATTTTATTTTAAATGCCGTACATCTAATAGTAGATGAACTATACATATATTAGAAGCAAATAAACTTTAGCTAAAGACTATAGGATGATTAGGATCATCAACGCATAGTAAATATTAAAGTTTATTTATATATTTTCTATTTTGTTTATAATTTATTATTTGCGATTTTGAGGATAGGATCACCGAAAAAAAATAATTGTGTAGCTTACTTTTAAAAAGAATCCAAAATTTGATTTGCTTAGTAGGCAAACTTTTCGATTTTGTTCTTAACAACAAATATTTTGTATTTAAAACGCATGTGAATGAAACATTTAAGCCCTTAAAGTCATTTTTATGTAGCAATCTGATACTATTTTTTAAAAATGAGCTCTACAAGATCAAGTGTTTTAAATAAAAATAACAAGTAAAACATGCCAGTCAATAAGGTCGATTCTCAATTATCTGGTAGAAAATAAAAAATAAAAGAATAAAAAAGACCACGAAGCAAGCATTTACTCGAGTGTCTAGAAGAAGCAATACTAGCTCCGTAGCTCAATTAACTGTTGCCATCTGATGCGAGTATGGAGTATCTACGAGTATAGAGTATCTCTGATCACTGATATCTCAATCACTGATACTTTTGAGATCGAGTCACTGGGAATATAGGTGATCAAATGGTATCAGTGAAAAAATCACAGTCAGTAATTTATCGCCCATCTCTAATGTTTTCTATCCACTCAGCTAAACATGTTGGCTATCCCTCCTAATTTAATCCAAAATAATTATCTATTGGTATGAATGAAGTTAGTATAGTTGATAGATAGTTAATATAACCTCATAACTTTTTTTTATCATCGTATCTTACCACCTGTTCAAGTTATACAAGTATGATAAGGTAGGGACACTTATGAAACAAACACACTAATGGAGTACAGTTTAAAATAGCCGTTTGGTGCAATTTTTCCTTTGTTAACAATAAAGTTAATAAAACCAATACCTCCTTCAGTGGCCAAACTGTGTAATGTTAGACTGGGTTGATGGTGATAGGGAGATCAGGGTTCAAATCCTGATCAGGTCTATTGAGAGTGTTTTTCTCTAAATGGTTTCCCACTCTTCTTCCATGCAAATGAGGGTTGATTATCTCTAAAATTATTTCATCCCTAACACCGTTGAGTAATTATTATATAGGAAAGTAACCTGAACAGGTAGTAAAAGGTGATAAAAAAAAAGAATATTGATAAATTACATGTACGAAAACACAATCGTAAATAGTTTTTCAAAAGTGTTTGGTATTAAAGTGGACTGTATTAATGTTCACATATGAGTGTCACAAGAATGCGTTCTTACACGGATTTGTATGTTGACAATTTAAGAAACACATTCAAATAACTGAGAATCAAACATATATACAAATATACAAGCCCCAACCAATAAGTATTTTATAGTTAGGAATAAATTATTTATAAATTGGATTTAAATTAACCATTCTTTGATTAACTTGTCTCCAAAAAAATAAGTATACATGTTGTGCTTCACTGTTCAGTCGGCCCTTGTATCTTTCCTCCACACTTGCACAGGCCGCGCCACCCAGCCCCTCTACTGCCTGTACCGCTCTACAGTCCGTGACGAGTTCCCCAATGTACTCAGTGCCCATGAGAACAACTCTTTCTATTGGCTCGCTTGGCGACAAATATCGCTCACATTTTCCCGCACCAATGGCAGCTGTGGAGGGTATTTAACACGGTGGCTCCTCGGTAAAAGGCCAGTCAGAGAGTGGCTACCCAACACAGGTGTCACACTTGTTTGAAAGAGCTAATAAATTGTCATGTTTTGTAAAGAGCAATTTTGTCTTAACTCCCTCTCCTTCAGCCGTCATCCTTTACCTCCCACCACGACTCACATTGCAGGGACTCTATCCTACCTTCCACTGAGACTCACGTTACCAGGATTCCATCCTACCACCCACCGCAACACCTGTGTTGCTGGGACTCCTTCCTTCTACCTCTCCACCCTTCCCATCTGCTTGTCCTTGTAACCAGCGATTCCACGGGATGGTCTACACCCGCTGTTCCGGCAAAGCCCACACTTGTCAGAACACAACGTCATCGTCGTGACATCAACCAGTTACCCCCGAAGCCATGTGGGATAACAGTTCTGGCACCTAAACGTGGGACAACTCAAGACACAGGACGGACGTCCAACAGACCAACTACATAACCCCAGAACACCACACAGCACTTCCGGGAGTGAACAAAACCTGGTGGCGTCCAAACAACCTCAACAAAGAAAACAAGGCAACCTCGCCAGAAAAGACAAGATGGTTATGACCAGAAGTCAAAAGTGTACCCCAGGAGGGGACCGACACTATGTGAACTGCACATCCTGCTAAAATCCCTATCATCACCTATGCATTTGGTGGGCAGACGAGCCACGTGACAACAACGAACCAGCCTACCGTTGCACTACCTGCGTTGAGTCACCAGTGGAAATACGTCATTGCCCAGTGTTAACCTGTATCGGGAAAGATGGCCGAGGGATTGTCTGCGAGGACTGCCGACAATACTACCACTACCAGTGCCTGGAATGGAAAGATGAACATAAAGACCTCAGGGGACTCTTCTTCCGATATCCGCCGTGCCAACGGTCCACCTTATCAACCGCCAGCAGACCACCATACTGTCCTCACCTGACTGCCACCTATAAACATCCTTGTTCAAGCCCCTACCCCCTACCAACCCTACCAGACTTTCACGGTCGAGGGCATTAAGACCTTACTACCTTCCCTCAATGCTGTGAGCTCCAGCTCAGAACCGCTAAAGTAGACCCGCTAGAATGGGTACCTACCCTCAAACGGCAACTCAAGAACACCGCCGCCCAGTGATGGAAACTTTACGAGGAATGTATTATGACTTGGGGAGAGTTCAAACAACGTCTAACACACCACTTTACCAGTACAACCATCATAGCCTCTCTCCACGCGGAACTTTACGGGAAGGAACAAACACAGACCGAGCCCATCACAATATACCTACGACGCAAGATACGGCTGTATCAACGCTTGTCCTTTACTTCCTCCACAACGGAGATAATCCCTATGTTAATTGAACTAGTCCAACCGAGACTAAGACCTTTTCTTCGAGCCCCACACTCGCAAGAGTTGGAAGAACTGATTACTAAAGCCATATCCGTGGAACGAGATCTGGAAAAAAATCCTGCAACAACAACATGCTCCATGGAGAACCCAGCAACCACAACAACACAACAACCGCGACTCACATTTCCAGGACTCCATCCTACCTGCCACTGCGACTCACGTTACCGGGACTACATCTTACCGCCCACCGTGGCACCCGTGTTGCCAGGACTTCTTCCTTCTAACTCTCCACCCTTCCTATCTACTTGTCCTTGTCACCAGGGATTCCACCAGATGGCCTACACCCACTGCTCCGGCAAAGCCCACACGTGTCTGAACACAACGTCGCCCCCGAAGCCGTGGCAAGGAATAAAATACCGTTTATCTTGTAATAACACTCCCAAGATATCCATTTCAAACAAAACTGATAGCAGTCACTTAAAAAAAAAATGGATTATCAAATAACGATTTTCAGTAAATTACCTTTAATTTTAGAGCCAACATTAAATCACAATTTTACCTTGAGGATTCCATCTATGAGTTTCTAACTAACAGATACAGAGTGACAGGATTTTAGATCCCACTTTGTTAGAGGGCGAATAAGATGTAAGAATCCATTGGAATCTCGAGGTTGAACATTTTACTGATCACAATACTTTCTCTATGTGAGAAAAAAAAAGTTTTACCTGGCACCGACTGAAGATGTCCTCCTTACTGATGGCAACGTTGAAATACTGCAACACTTCTTTGACCTGGTCCTCTAAGTCGCAGTCCTCAGATTGCACCCGGTAGCAATAACCCAAAGGAACGTGCTGTTTCAACTGTCAGGCATAGTCGAATACAAATCTATATTAATAAAATTAGGAGTTTGTCTGTCATGGACATTGTGGGATACTTACCACACAGAGAGTGCTGGAATTTTAAAAATCAGTAGCTTTTGTGCACCAACCTGTGTATTGCAAAGGTGAAATTTTAAAATTTGAATTAAATTTTTTTTCAATCTATTTAAAACTGGGCCAGAAGTAATTTTTTTTCCCCCTGTTTGTTTGAAGCTAAGAAAAGAATTTCCTGAGTACTTCTGCCAGAATTCTATACTTTCTTCTTGAATTTCAAGTTGATATTTTCCCTTGTTGATCACGTTAGAATCTGTTTTTAATTTTTTCTAATTTTAATTTGAGTTTTAACTTCTGAGTCCTCTCGAATTCTTAAGAAGATTAAAGATTCGGGAAAACGTCAAACATGAGATTTGAAAAAAATAAAAATTTTGAATCGAAATTAATTTTAAATCTTTAAGGTTACTTCAATTTCAAAGTGAATCTGAATCCTTGTTTACTAGCTTAAATCGAATACAGATAAAGTATTTCATGATGAAAATGTTAATAATGGAATCTGAATAATATATCTTTTGATTAAATGTTATCGAATTAAAATCAAATATTTCACCAAATCATCTATTTGTTTTAATTGATTCCAATGAAAAATAAGATTAATAAACCGATTTCAAATAATTTCTGGATTTTAGAAATTAGGCAACTTGCATATTTATCTAAATCAAATAATGGATCCAGACTAAACTCTTTAACCTGGCGCGTTTTTAGTACAGTGATCCACGCAGGACTGGCAAACATTTTTATATTCTTATCCGAAACATATTTTAGTTACTCACTTATTTTCTCATTTATTGCTTTACTCATGGTCATAGTATAGCATTTAAATCATAGCCCCATCTATTAGCTTCAATGGATTTCTCAACATTTATTTTTCTAGATGTTTCGACTTAATAAGTACTGTGAGTAAGCCTTCTCTCACCTTGTTGTAGGTGTAGCCTCGGGTGACTATCATGCGACCCTGGCTGTTGGCAATCTTGACACACTTGTCGTGAGAGTCATTGTTTTCTAGGATGACCACATCAACACCACAGCGTCGAAGGTACTTGCCGAGCCCTTGCACCATGGTGTCACACACAAGACGCAGACACCGAGCGGGGACAGGCTCAGAGTAAGGGCCAGGAGGGACCTCCTCTTCTTCCACCAGCTGCTAAATTACCATCAGTAGAATAATTTTATTAATATCTAGATATTTACCACCTGCTCGAACTATTATGTTATTTAGTCTAGGAAAAACACAACAATAAAAATCAGGCTGTTAACTTTAGGGGTGTGTAAGTAGAAGAAACCCAGATTTGTGGTAAATAAAACAATTGACTTTCGTTAAATAGAGAGTTGTAATTTGGTTTAAGCTTTTGTTAAATAACTAATTATTCTTTGATTACATTTAGTTACAAATTAATATCCTCTATAAGGAAAATCTCTTTTTGCTTTAATGGCTAATTGTATTATATTTTGAAGGAGGTTTAGGAGAGGTGGATGGAAAGATATAAGGCACAAACAAAATATGGCTTTTACGATTAAAAGAAGAACACAATTCACACTTTACACTGATACCATTGGAAAAAAGTAATGAATGCCTCTCGAATAAAATCAATCATTACCACCCAATCCCTCGACCTAGGTTTCATCAGAACTAGTCAGGAGGGAGTGTGAAACTTCCTAGAAGAGGCAACCAAAAACTCAAATGGAAGAAAAAGGAGTTTTATAAAGAATGATAGGATACTTAGATAGGAACATGTAAAAGGAATAACATGAAGGATAAATACAGAAAATGGACAGTGGATGTGAATATAGTATATCTTTATAAGGAAAACTTTTTTTTTGTCATCCTTCCTCTCCCTTTAGAGTTTTTTGTTGAGTTGGGTCAAATCCACTATTTTACGAATGCGAATTTTGAAAACAATTATGAACATAAGGTAATACAAATAGAATAATAGAAAATACAAATAGTAGCTAAATGTTAACATTCTTCGTATAATCCATTCATTATAATCATACAGTCAGTTAAGGCCACTATTTGAATGGTCTGTTTGGTTGCAGTACAGTATAAGATCGGTATACACTCAACATGCAGAGTGGATGTCACACACATACAATTGAATGGGCAGTCCCAAACGGGTCGGTACAAGTGGGATGATATGGTTTTGACGTACTACTTTAGGGTCTACGCTTTCATGTGTTTTTGGAAGGAATTTGTGCAAATATTTTTTCCATAATGGCGAGAGAATGAGATATACATTTAGCTTTGATTTTAGAAATTGAAAAACATCAATGTCTTTATAGTTATAAACTTGCTGAATTATCTTGTATAGACTTAAGTGAAAAAGTATGAAGTGAAATTAGCACCAAAAAAAGATTTACAAGGCAAGCGTACTCATGTTTTATAGACAGTATTTATATTGAAGTGGAAGTGAAAGAATGGAATGGAATTGGTCAGGGAAAGAAAAAGAAGCTCACTCCAACCAAACAAACTCAAGATGCTGATATTTGTAAATAAAAATTTAAAGTCCATACAACAGTAATCATACTTTTAATAGGCTTACTATGTATAGTTTATTCGGGTGTAATATTTGTCAAGAATTTTTTTTATATTATCGAACCAATTTTCATTTAGGTAAACATGATCTTAGATAGTTATTTAACTATAATATTTAAGCCATATTTTAATAGACATTGGATGTAAAAATCCCCATTTCATTTAAAAATAAAATAGGTGTAGGCCTATTCCCCTTGTGTGCAAAAATGTGTGTGTATTGATTATTTTTCGTCATTAACATTAAATTTAAATTTTCTGCGTATGATTTGTCTTTGTCTAATGAAAGGGTCAGTAGGTCTATTTAAGATTAAATGGGAAATCATATTTTAATTATCTAACATGTACCGGTATATAAGTCTGTGTTTAATCTAAATCAAAATCGATGTATTCTCCTTGTGTACAGAAATTTGTGTGGTGTGGCTTGATATTTTTTTCATGAACATTATATTTAAATTTGCTATTTATTATTGTGATTTGTTTTTGTTTGATGACAGGTTCGTCTAACCGTAAATATAAATTAGAATAATTAAACAACCTTTATATTTTAAAAGTTTCTATTTAAATGTTATTAAAACAAACCTATATTGGATATTATAAAACTAGTAAAAGTAACTTTTTTTTTTTGCTTTAAGAGTCATTTTACTTCATACTTATTAAAATTGTAAGAAAAAAAAAATCAGCATTGGTGATCAGACTAATCGGCAAAATAGCTGAACAACCCAGCTCTAGTTAAAATTGATATTTTTCTTTGTCAAATAAATAAAAATACTATGAATTTTTTTTGGTTTGTTGGTATATTATGAAGATGAATACCTACATATTTTTATATGAGGTTGAACTTAAGAATCAGAATCAAGAATCGGAATTGAGAAAAACAGGTATCCTGACATCGCTAATTTACACTCTTTGGTGTAACGTTTCTGCAATAATGTAAATTATTTTGTTTATTATATCTTACAAGTTTTGAGTAAATACGTTATCTCCATGTTTAGATAAAAGAGGAAGAAAGTTTGTACGGTGCACCATAACATTTATTCTATAAGATATTGTGAAAACTACTAGAGGTTTATCCCAACATACTTATAAACAACCAACAGCCAGACCTCAGACCATTGCTTTGCCAATTAACATGATGTGAATTTGTGTTATAGCAAAATATATCATTATATATATGATTTACCAACATTTTCTAAGGAAGCTTGAGAATTAGTCTGAAGTTTTGACCAAATCAGAATTGAAGAAAAAAAAAAAGAAACATACCAAATTGGAAAGGTTAGCCTCTCAATGTTTATAATGTTTTCTAACATTTAAATCTGATAAAAAGCGGACCCAACCCATTTCCAACATTAACCATGGTTATACCAATGATATTGGGTCTTCAAGTCGGTGGATAGCGGACTATGACTTTATAAGAGACGACTAGAGATGTGTGAAGCTTCAAAAACTTTATATTTGGCTTCGAGAAAATATCAGCTTCGATGTCGCTCCGAATAAAAATTCTGGCTTAAAGAATCGACAGAATACTCAATTATGTTCAATTATGGCATCCCGAGCTGTTATATACACTACAAATTAATATGCATATGAAAAAATCTTAAGTATTAAAACATTTTCTAAATAATTTGAGTGTTACATTACAGAAAGAAGCTTAATATAAAAATATCCAGTTTAAAACAATACAAAAATTAGTTCCATTCCGCATCGAGCATATTTTTAATATTTGACTAAGGTTTGTTTTGATTTGGAAATGTGGTTTAAAACAACCCTAAGGACAGACATTAAAAATTCATATTAGAATGTAATAATTTCATTATTATTTAATTACTTCCATATCTATAATATATATGTTAAATAATACTCGACCAAGTTTGCAATTATGAATACCTGCATCAAAGGCTAGACCATTAAATGTCTAAATTCATGATAAATTATTTCTAAACATATGGAATAAAAAAAAAAGTTTTGAATTTACTTTATAAGCACAGCAATACCTCTTTCCTTGAAGTCGACTTCTTGGAATTCTTTATAACTTTTTTCCTAGATTTCATCTGAGTCAAAATTTCATTTTTGATCTCTTCAAATGGGATACCTTGTTGGTCACAACCATAGGCGATTTTATCATATACTTCCAAAAGGCAGTAAGCATCCAAAGCTGCAAAATGAGAATTATTGAAAAAATAAGGTATTATTTCACTGGTAACTTAGCCTAAATATATCTAAATCAATTGGCTTCAAGCCTATAGCAAGTGGTTATACTTTTGCATATAAGAAGAGAGTGTAATCCATCATCAACTTCAAAATAACCAGCTTCAGTGGTTGCATGGTCTAAGGCGTCAATCTCAAATAGACTGGCCTGCTGATGATGGGGAGATCATTGTTTGATCCTGGCCAGGTGTACAAATGGTGGTTTTCCCTAAATGGTTTCCCAATCTATCTTTTCCTACTTAAATGTGGGTACACACCCTCCAAATTCAACCTTCTTCATTACTAAACCATTAGGGTAATTAGTACATAGGCATATAGCCCAAAAAAATATTAAGATAAGGTGTTATAAAAAAAATAAGGCTGAAGCCTTTAAATTGTTATGAATATATTTTAAAATGATTGAGGTGAAGGACGGTAGAACAAAGAAGATGTAGTGAGAAGCAGCTGGCAGAAGGCGGTGTTATGCAGGTGCGTAAGGAACCTGCTATGGAAAAGATAAGTGCTCTTGAAGTGTAAGGAAATGTTATACAGAGTGTACTTTGTACCCATAGTTTTACACATGCAGAAGAAACATGGACAAAGGATATATGGCCAAGAAAGATAAGACCGTGGGAATTAAGTTATTGAGGAGCATGACAGCTGTCACGAGGAAAAAAAGGATTAGGAATTAAGTTGTAAAGGTAAGAGTTGGGATACAGGAAGCAAGAATGAGATGATATGGGCATGTATTGAGTATGCTGGGGTACATGATATAGTAGAGGAAGCAGGGGTGAGATGGTAAGGTCACCGAATGAGGATGTTGGAGTACAGGAGACAGTTGAGGAAGCAAGGCTGAGGTGGTATGCTCATGTTTTGAGGATGTTGAAGTAAATGAGATAGTAGAGGAAGCAAAAATGAAACAGTATGGACATTTAACGATGATGTTCAAGTACATGAAATAGTAGAAGAATAAGAAAATGTTGGATTTTGAAATGGGAAGGAGTCCGAGAGACAGGTGGCTGAAGAGAGTGCAGAAAAGTGTGGAAGAGAAAGGAGAGGAATGGATCAATGTGGAAGGGGAGAGGTGACGGGGAGAAAGGATACGTTGGAGAAGCTTATGCTCCAAACAGACCCGGCCAGTGGCTGTAATCTGTTCATGATGAAGATAATGATCTATTTTTGAGTTAGCGCAATAAAGATAAATATTTATATTATGGATATTTCAAGTTTTTTTTATTAGATCCATGTATAAACAATAAATACAAACATTATGTTTTAAGAATGACTTTTTTTTGTGGAAAATATTATGACCACACAAATTTAGATTTTTAAATAAATTTAATTTAGTTGCACAAGTTATATATTTTTAAATCAAACAAAAGGCGATATTGAGGTACTCTATTTGTATATAAAATTATATTTTAAAATTTAATCAAACTAAGTAAACTCAGAATTTTCGTTATGAAATCAAAAAATTATGTGGTTTTTTTTGTTAAAAATTGTTAAGTATGTACAACTACTCAAACTATACTCAAAACTAAAATAACAAGAACTTATACACCCTTAGATTCTGATTAGTAAAATAAAAATAAAATAAAAATCTTGTGTGGCTCCACCATAAAGATTATATTATAATTCCCCTTCCTGTTTCCCCCTCACACGGATCCCCCCACTACCCCAAGATGCCACCCCCTGTGAGGTCAATGACCCTAGATGACATCACCAAAATATTGCAGTTCTCCCACCACCCCCAGCCCCCTCGGTGATTACTTTATCAGAATGTTGCAATCTGGCCTATTCTATATTTTGCCCCATTCGAATTTGGTTGGTTGTATTTTATTTGCGGGCGTTGCTCCTTTTATAATTTGACCCCTCTCTTAACAGTTACATTTATATTTTCAGAACTATTAACTCCATTCCCTACTGTTACCTTTCACTATTCCCTTGTAGTGTTTTATCTACTCAACTTAAAGAACTTGTGATTGTCACCTGCATAGAGAATCTGACTTTTCCTGAGCGGCCGGCGCTCCCAGTTAGAGAATTGGTCCATCTTGTTGATTCGATGACCTAAGCAAAGTTCTACCAACCTTGCCAGGCTTTCACTAACACACGCATCTTTACCTGGAAAACATCAAGAAGAACATTCTACCAACCTTGCTTCAATAATTATTTTTAACTAAGGATGTAATCCTCAAGCCCTTAATTATATTTGAGATTTGAGAAAATATCGGATTCAAGATTTGAAAAAAAAAGTTTATTTTTCTTCAAAATGTTGAGTTTAAACTTGTTTTAGAGCTTTGATTCTGCTTAGTGGTTCAGCCTCAACATAACTAGAGAAAAACAAAGATCAAACCCTAGCCCTTAATTTAACACTTAACTGAATGCATGAAATTATAATCAATACATTTTAGCAAAAAATGTAAGCATTCAGTTACTATTTTGATTTTCAAATATCTCTTTGCATTCGTATTTCATCTTGTGTTCATAATTTTTTACAAGAGGCAGGATTTGAGTGTAATATAAAGATTTGGATGACATAAAATAGTGGATTCAAACTATCCCTATTTATAAGCCTTTGAGTGTTTAAATAATAAAATATATATGTCACTAAATAGATATAATAGAACTGTAGCTTTTTCTTCCAACCAAAGACTACTATTTAAATAGCAGTTTAATGTGTGTCAAATTCACAATTGAGTTTTTTAGAGTAATCGTAGAGAGAAAATAAAATTCCATACCTTCAAAAGGAAATTTAAAGTGAAAATCCTTGGAAATTTTCCTCCATAGGAGATATAGGTCAAGGAAGCCTAAGTTACCCTTGCAGGACTCGAGTTCTGGCAAGGAGGTCTTCATCATCTGAAGGTCATTCAACAGGTTGAAACCTATAATAGGAATAAGAGTGACAGTGTTGCATTATTTATTAAACATTTAGGTTACACACGATTACTACCGTATTGAAGGTAAAAAAAGATTATGAAAGTGGAGGCCATAAGGATGAAGTTTGTGAGGAGCATGTTAGATGTCCCAAGGAGAAACAGGATTAGGAATGAAGTTATCTGAGAAAGAGTGGGTGTACAAGGAGTACATGAGTAGAGGGAGCAAGGGTGAAATGGTATTATCATGTAATGAGTACATTAGAATACATGAGATGGTAGAGGAAGCAAGGGTAAGATGATATGGTTATGTAATGAAGATGTTGGAGTAATGCGATATTAGAGGAAGGTTGAGATGGAATGGTTATATACTGAGGATATTGTAGTACATGAGATAATAGAGAAAGCAAATCTGAGACAGTATGGTCATGTAATGAGGATGGAAAAGTATAGAGTATCAAAGAGAATGATGGACATGAGGTATGTAGCAAAAAGAGCACAATGGAGACCAAAAATAGATGGGAAGAGCAGTGAGAGAAGAATGGACGTGATTAAAGGAGAAATAATGTTGGAAGGATAGAAGAAGATGGAGGCACAAGCTGGAAAGTTGTTGATAATGACTAACATATTTAACCTAATAGTAGCCAGGAACATAATAGCATGCCAGGCCTCCACCGTGGTCCGGATCCCACGTTAAACTGTAGGTCCTCCATTTCATCTCACAATCACCCTAACATTACACATTAGCGTAAGTGTGTATAACCCGAACGGGCAGTAATACGCGGTGCTAATGATGATGATGATGATGATGATGATGATGATGATGATGATAATAATAATAAGATAATAGCAGCCAGTGATTCTTAATTATAGCTGGGATAAAAATTAAAAACTTAAGTTGTTAATAGTAACTGGGGTCCTAATAATGACCAGGATGACTTAATTGTAGCCAGGCTATAGATATTTCGAAATCATTTCTCGGGTTTCACACTATAAAATTTTCCTAGTACTCCCCTTCCTGTTATTCAACTCAACCTGACTTCAACTCTGGGCTGAGCTTTCCTAGTAAAACACGCACTTTACTTCGTGAATGGGCCATCTCATTCAAGTAGTGATGTCAGGTTTTTTTGTTTTTTTTTGGCAGAGCTCCGAAAGTAATTGAGGGCTCCTAGTGTAGCTGTGGTCAGAAGTAAAGTTGTTAATAGTAGCTACTATTAGGTCAAATATGCTATGTTCAATGATTTTTTTTTTACATCCATTACTGTTTCCAGCCTATGGTCTGGGTCAGTTTTTTTATTCAAGCCATATATTTTCCCCCTACCGGCTGGTTAGGCGTCATAGCTTCATATGCCCTATAATCTAGCTTAAGACTAGGGCATACACAGCATCCAGTCCCTGGTTGTTAATGTATCAATGTGAAAAACTAAACCCATATTTCATCAATGGTAAATTTTCGACCATGCCGGGAATCGAAACTGGGGCCCTTAGCTCAGTAGGCAGACACACTACCAACTGAGCTAAAGTGTCGGACCATATGTAGTATGTAACAATAGCTATCGTTGGTGGTATGAGTATACTTATTTTTAGAGGTGTATCATTACCAAAATACACTACACTATCAGTGAAAAACCACGGTTTCTCTATTGGTTTAAGAGTATATAAAAAAATGATCCAAGAGATGTAATAACGAAGTATTATATAAGGTGTACTTCATACTCATAGTTACATATGCAGCAGAAACCTAGACATTGAATGTATGAGAGACAAGGAAGGTTTAGGCCATGAAAAATAAGTTTTTAGGAGCATGTTCTATAACCAAGATAGGTCTATATGGGCCAACATTTTTTGGAAAGTGTTTGGACTTCGACCCTATTTTCAATGTTTAATAGTTTTAAGATTGTTCAGCCTGTAAGCTGTATGTATAAATAGCGTTGGAATATTTTATTTAGCTTATTTTCATTTTATGTAGTTATTTATTTACATTAGTTTTGTATTTATTATTTGTTTTTTAGATATTTCCTGCAGTTTTTTTGGGAGTTGGAAGAGGAAAGGAGAGGAAGTCGTCATTTTTCGATCCGTGAGACACAGGTTTGCATAGATTCACGTTCGTTTAGGGTGTCCGCCACAATCGTCACACCAAGTGCTACCTCAATAGTTTTCTGCGTGTGGATCGGGTGTTACTTGCCCTAAAGTAACCTCTATTAGCAAGAGCTCGAGAGTTGCCACTGGATTAACCCCTTGTTTCCTATTCCTTCTCACTCCGTCCCAAAAACCTACAACACAGACCTCCATTGTCGGCAAATCTTAAATTGAACGAGGTGAGCTACACAAGTCATCTTGTATACAGTCTTATACTTTTTTTTGTGTGTGCAGGAGGTGCGGGGAGGGGAGGTCTTATTGCATCGCTTGATAACTGGAATAAATATTAATATTTTAGTCTGAAATGTGGGCTTGATTATAGCACATTAGACACGCTTTGATCAGATGCAGCAATTGTTTTTTTATAAAAACTAGATAAAATAGATAATAATTAGTGACAACATTAATCAACTTAACAAAAGCAACAACTAATTTTATATATCACAGTAAAAAGATTGCACCAATGTTGTTATAGTGTGGATTAAGCCTATTTCACTCTATCGAATGTAGATACGAATCTAACAAAATAACGTTAACATCGCCCTCGGCCCCTTTCTTACCCAACTTTACAATGCCCTCATTATCCCAGAAGACCCGCCCAAACTCCCGCCAGAGATCAGGGCAGTCCTGCCCCATCGTCATGGCATCCAGGATAAAGACATGATGTTTCAAAGCCACCTGGATCAACGCCAAGTCATTCCTCTTGGAGCCAAAGAACGGCTTCCACTCGCAGTCCATCCCGACCAGCTCCACATTCTGGAATGTGGAAGTAAATAAAAGGGGTGTGCGAGTCATTAATTCTCATTTCACTTTTACAGGTCATATGACAGTGGGAGTCTGTCCATATGAATCAAAATAATTTTATTTATTTCTGATCAATTAACTTTGCATTTCTTATATAGTTTATACTAAATTTCAGCAACCCCACCACTATTGTTAGCCATATTTGATTGTATTGACACTAGCGATATTTACTCAACCTCAGGGTTGTTGAAGCCCAGGGTAAACAAATAAATGCCATCCCATGAAGTTTTTTTTAATTGGCTGAATTTTTATTTTGGTACTCTAACTGGTAACTCATTATTGTATCAGTAACAAATACATCTTTATTGTTAAAAATAATAAAACATATATCATTGTCAGTATCACTAATGAATTTGGCACTCAATGCACATGCACCACCTGCCTAACTCTAGTTATGTCAGTGTCATCTGAAAAGATTTTATTGTTTAAATGGTTAACATATTTCATCCTAAGCTGATAAATTAAGCTTTTATCACAACCTGTTAATCAATTATTTTAGATTTTTGTCACATGAACATTAATTTTTAATGTACACTGTTTACCCTTACAGGTAACAGTTTTACCCTCACTATGGCCTCATCTTATAAGCCGAGCCATGGTGTAACCATGTAAGGTAAGCTTGCTAGATTTCAGGATAAACAACGGGAGAACAAATTAAGAAAAATTAAACATAAATGTATATTATCCAACACCATAGCTCAATTGATAGTGTGTCTGTCTACTTAGTTAAGGGTCTCAGGTTCGATTCCCGGAATGGCCGAAAAATTTATCATGGTGAAATGTGGGTTTACCCTTTCACAGTGATGAATTACCAGTTGGGGACTGGATGTTGTGCCAGTCCTAGTCTTATGATAAATTATAGGACATATGAAGCTACGAAAGGCCTAGCAAGCCGGTAGTGGAAAATATATGATTTGAATAAAAAATTACTCAGGCCACAGGCTGGAAACAGTAATGGATGTAAAAGAGTAAATGTATATTATGGACTAAGCGCAGTTTGAATCCATCCTTTCCGAGGTTGTTCCTATTTACTATAAAACCATGGATGAGATGCATGGACCAGGCGCAGAAGGACATGAAGGCTAAAGGAATGGACTAGAGAAGGGTGGCAGATAGAGATGCTTGGCGAGATAAACAGGAGTTGTAGAGTAGTAAGAGATGTGGCAGATGACCCGCAAAGTGGTGTTATTTATATTACTTTTTACACTGAAATTACTCGGCAAATGTTCTATTGTACAATTGTTTGTAATATTTCATGTTACTCTGACAACTCAAGTTATTATCATAACATGTAATTCAATTCAGATTTTTTTCCATATTAATATTAATTTGTAATGTACACAACAGCTCAGAGTGGCAGTAATTGAACATAAACGGAGTATTTTAGCTGTTGATGTTTTATTGCCGGGGCTTCGAAGCTGGATTTTTTTTTTCAAAGCCAGGTTGAAGCTGATATTTGTTTCAAAGACAAGTCGAAGTTTTTAAGCTTTGCACACCCCTAATAGTTTTACTGGCAAAGATTTATAAATGTCGAATCCGAAATTTTACTTTCAAATTGAAATCAAAGCTGATGAATATACTAAGCAAAGACAAATTTTTTCAAAGCTTAGCACAACCCTACTCGAATCCTAAAAGATACTTAAGGATTTGAAATTCCCATCTTCACCAAGCATAAATTAAGTCAGCTCATACAATAGATGGACTATTTATTACCTCAAGAGCTGTATCAGCACTAACCTTGATGGCTTCAAGGAAGTCTCTAAAAACTCCAGGAGTGTCAACGAGGGTGATACAATCGTACTCCAACGGGAAAATATGATACTCCAGGTGAGGTTCATTATCCCATGATTCCTCCATCTCTTCCTCACCACTGGGATCCATACTGTTGCTGTAATTTTTATTTTATTTTTATCACTAGACCATTTCTACATACACTTAACAAAGGGATGTATAGAGTCAGTTTTTTTGCTCAACGCCGAATCAAATATTATTATTGAGGTATTTAATGTGTTCTTTGTACACCAACTGATTATATCAGCACACAGCTTATAAATAGAAATGGGACGCCCAAATCCTTAATTCCTCAAATCTTAGTGTGTGGTAAATAAAACAAAAGAAGCATATTTCAATGTGAGGTTGGATGTTTATAAAAAGAAAGAAAGTTTACATATTATATACTTTCTTCATGGCGTGAGCCCACAAGCGAGCTATACCAACCGAGCGGCCACCACAGCTAGAAAAGATAGTGCCAACATTGGCGGATAGAGGGTGTCATGTAGTCAACACAACAAACTCTCCAGCTATTAATCTCAGTTTTATAGACTGGAGTTACTACTTATTTATTCAAGTAGCTCTTCATTTGTGCTCAAAAGGTTGAGTTGACACTGTTCCAGAACCACCACTTCACAGAAAAATTCTGGAAGCCCCGGGATTAGAACTCGGGATCTTTGGATCTGTAGTCAATAACTATGACCACTAGACCACTCAAAAATAAAAATAAAATCATAGTTTAAATTAAATGATATAACTCTATAAGGAAAACCTCTTGGTTTTCTCTTTTAGGAAGTTGTGTTGCACGTTTCACCCTCCTCCCTGATGAGTTGTTCCGATAGAATGAAACCTGGGTCAGGGTATTGGGCGGTGACGATCAATTTTCTTTAAGAGGCAACCATTACCTCTTTGTCCATTGGCAGCAGTGTAAAGTGTGAACTGTGTTCTTCTTTTCATTGTAAAGGCCATATTGTGTTTGTCCCCCTTTTATATGTTTCTATCCACCTTTCCTATACCTTCTTCCAAATATAATATAGTTTAAATTTAAGAATTGTAATGGAAAAAGAAAAATCATAATTGTGGCATTATTAATTTTTATTTTTTAAATACTAAAGGTTTCAACTCTTAACAAGGACCAATAAATCACTCTATGTTAGTGGCTGACAATTCCTCTCACCTGGCATTTAGCTCGGGCTCATTAGTGATCACAGCTATGAGGCTGCCTGGCCAATCAGAACGCGGGATGTCAAATTCATCTACCCAGTACTTTGCCTCCTTGAAGGCTCCCTGGTTGATGACCTTGTCAACAAGCTCCCTATGAAGACGAGGGTCATTCCCCACTGCTTCTCGTGCCATCTCTCGCCAACTATCAACACCTAAAACACATCCATGAACCACTACAAATTATCATATAAAGTAGCGTATCCATAATTTTAGTGGCCAATTTTGAGATTCCGTTAAATACAAGCAGGCTAACATTAATAAAGAAACGTTTTTAACATAGTTGTGCGTTGTAATGTGTGAAGAGAGGTCAGTTATGATGGATTTTGAGAATTTATACCTCCTCCTCCTCCTCCTAACCCTTTGGATGTCTGAAATTGGAATAGTAAGTTACAACTTCAGTTACGTTAGCAGTGACACTCATGGCCAATGTGTTTGTTTTATTTACCAGGAGATGGGAGGAGCAGGTAACAGCAAGTGTGTGTATGAGAAGAGAATAATGGAAGTAATTAAAGAAGGAATAATGGGGGAAGGATAGAGGAATATGAAGGTATTTTACTAAAGTAACCCGGCCATGGGCTGGAAACAGTTTATGATGATGATGATGGTGACGATGACCAAGTTTGTTCCTAGTGTACAGTCATCCTATCATGTGGGGTCGCTAGTTTTTCATAAATTCTGTTTGTCAGTTTTGTTTAAAGTGTTTATTAACTCACAACTGGCCCCTCTATGCAAATGCATGTACATTTCCTATAAATTCTACCTTCGTCCTCCCTATAGAATCAGTGTAGTTAAAAACCAAATATATATATATATATATATAAAAAGCCAGGACAAATATACTCAATTCATGGTACAAATTAATCTCTGAAAGTTCTTTTTTCCTACGAATATCCTACTTTATAATAGATTTCTGGTAGGGAAAAAGGCATTTCAGAAAACAATTCCTACGCTGAACAGACCTTAGCAAGCGACGAAGCAAAAGAAAATTGTGTGCCACCTTATTTCAGAACAGAAGGTCATTGTAAATTATTGGTTTCTACACACTTTTTTACTCTATCCTTGAGTGGGCTTTTTTTCAATTATTTCCACCCATTAGTCATATTTTTACCAGTTTAAATATTTTAAGATAATTTAGCTATTGAATTAAATTAATTTTACCGGTTGTTCTATATGGGTGTGAAACGTGGTCTTATTTACCTTATATGATCAAAACAAACTTATGGTTTTTGAAAACAAGGCGCTTAGGAATATATTTGCTCCAAAAATGGATGAGGCTATTGGGGAACGACATAAGTTGCATAATGATGAGTTACATATCCTGTGATTATTATAATATATTGTTAGTATAATCAAGTTTAGTAGAATACAGTGGGCATGACATGCAAAGTAATGGGAAATTCTAGAACCTTGTTCAGGGTAGTGACCAGCAAACCCTTTGGGAAGAGACCATTGGGAAGACATAGACACAGAAGGGAGGATAACATTAGCATGAGATAGGGAGTAATGAGGTGGACTGGATAGAGCTAGCTCAAGATAGAGATAGGGTGTAATGAGGTGGACTGGATAGAGCTAGTTCAAGAGAAAGATAGGGTGTAATGAGGTGGACTGGATAGAGCTGGTTCATAGATAAGGATAGGGTGTAATGAGGGGAACTGGATAGAGCTAGCTCAAGAGAAAGATAGGGTGTAATGAGGTGGACTGGATAGAGCTAGCTCAAGAGAAAGATAGGGTGTAGTGAGGTGGACTGGATAGAGCTGGTTCAAGATAAGGATAGGGTGTAATGAGGTGGACTGGATAGAGCTAGCTCAAGAGAAAGATAGGGTGTAATGAGGTGGACTGGATAGAGCTAGCTCAAGATAGGGATAGGGTGTAATGAGGTGGACTGGATAGAGCTAGTTCAAGATAGGGATAGGATGTAATGAGGTGGACTGGAACTAGCTCAAGATAAGTATAGGTGGCATACTTTTGTAAGTGCATCAATGAACTTTCAAGTTCCTAACGCCATAAAAGTAAGTAATTGAATCTACTAAATATGATTTGAAGCTGTGTGAAAATATTATTTTAAATTTTTAATGTATAAAATCATATTTTAACTTATTTTTTACTATAGATTATTTTTTCATTACATCCTAGTACTCGTTCGGGTTCAACAGAAATTATTATGTTCATGGAATTGGAATGAGGAAGGTAAATTTTAGAAGAAATGTACCTGAATTTGTGTGGAGAGAGAGAGGGAAACCATTTAGGACATTCTGCCCTCAGTAAACCTAACCAAGATTTGAGCCCATCAACGGCAATCCAATTCAGCAAGAGAGTGATGCGTTGAACTCTTTGGCCCTCAATGCAAGTTTTTTCTTATTGAAATGATGTAAAGAATATATTTATAAAAGTGCACAAATAGTTGGTAAAACTATCGCAATGTATGAAACCAATCACAGCTGATACAGGTAAACCTTACTAAGACTATTGTCCTGAAACTTCTTGTGGACGAGGAACTGGAGGGCCCCTTCACTCCTGCGGTAGTTGAGGTTAGGACATGTTTCCGGAGGGAGCTTGTGGATCTTGACAAGTCGTGCCACCAGCTTGCTTAGAGGTTTACTGTACAGCTTGTCTCGTTTCACCTCAGGGATCTGAAGACGACTGAAAAAGAAAAATCAATAGTGCCAACCAAAAGATTATGGTAAATATTGGTATGAAATGAAAAGAGTGTTACTAGAGATAATAGTCAATGTTTAATCTTACCTGTTTATTCATATAACTTAAAGCACTAAAATCTAAGGATGGGAAATATGAATCCTTAATGAGATTTGGGATACAAGGATTCAAGAAAATTTAGATTCGAGAGTCAAATCCTTAATAAAATCTATTTTTCAAGTGATATTTGTTTTAGAGCTTTAATACTGCTTATTTGTGTTTTAGAACAAAATATAATAATACTTAGCATCGCGTCTTACTACCCATTTGGGTTATACGCTTAACTATTAATTACGCTAATGGGTAAGGAATTGTCAAGGTTGAATATAGCGGAAATGAGCCTACATTTGCGTGGATGGAGAGTGGAGAACCATTTAGGAAATACCACCCCCAGCTCAACACAAAGCCAATGCGTTAGCGAACAATGCCACCGAGGCTGGTCAATTATAATAAAGGATGAACTTAACAACCAGGCCTCATACCAGTAATTTAACACTTAAATGAATGTATGAATGTTATGATGAAATTATTATAAGAAAGAATGTTGACATTTAGTTACTTTTTGTATTATAGTATTTGTATATTATTTGTAATATATATATTATATTTATATTTCCTAAATTATGATTAAAATTTTTTCCATGATTTGGATTCAGGATATGAATGAATATTCAGATTTGTAAAATAGTGGATTCAACCCAATTCTACTAAAATCACTTTAATGGGTTTTACTGCACAATTTTTTTTCTTTCCAAGCTGATAAATCAAGTTATTACCAACATGCAATTCGTTTACTTCATATTTTTACACATGAATATTAATTAGCAACATAATATAAATTGTGTATTTAAGCTCTTAATATTTTGATTGGTGAAGCTTCATAATTGACTATGCAGAAATTTTTTTGCCAAGCAAAGTCAAAGATGATATATATATTTTTAAGTCAAGTCAAAGTTTCAAAGCTTAGCAGACCCCTATTATTTTAATATAAATAGCAACGTATGCCATGAAATATTCAAAATAACACTTTAACTCATTACCTGGATTTTAATCACTGCCTGGAAGTTGTTTTTTAAATATATTTTATCAGATTATTAGAAACTAGAAGAATTAATTGATTGTAAAATTCAGTCTGGCAACCAGATCGTGAAGTCTTCCCCAAACGGTGTGTTATGGCAGCGCATTAGCTGTGCTGTGCAGTCACACCTCAATGTGCCATACATCGCTGTTCAATAAGAAAACGAATGAAGTAGGTATGAGCTGCAAGGTGCATCGTCCAGATTTCTTACTTATTCATACTTACCAATATTTTAAATATATCTTCAAGATATCAAAAGCTTTTGCACGACGTTAAGAGTTTATGTCATATTCTGAAAATTGAAAAATGACACCTGGACACGGGAATCGAACCCGGGACCTTCGGCTTAGTACGCCAATGCTCTNATATATATATAATTGTCGAATGGCTGCTAAATTGCCAACTACCGAGTCGCTAATGGCTGCGTGGTCTGATGGCTGTGATCTCATATAATCACATGTTTATAAGCTGACGACTTCCGCACGTCCATCTTAGACTCTGCCTTAAACTATGAGTGAAGAATGACCATGGGCACGGGACGAATCCTGGATAGCTCAGTGGTAAGAGCATTGGCGTACTAAGCCGAAGGTCCCGGGTTCGATTCCCGTGTCCAGGTGTCATTTTTCAATTTTCAGAATATGACATCTAAGAGGGAATATCCCCACTAAAATGCATTAACAATAGTTTCGGCTATTTGTTTCATGAATATATACAAGATCCTGTACAATTATATATATATAATTGTCGAATGGCTGCTAAATTGCCAACTACCGAGTCGCTAATGGCTGCGTGGTCTGATGGCTGTGATCTCATATAATCACATGTTTATAAGCTGACGACTTCCGCACGTCCATCTTAGACTCTGCCTTAAACTATGAGTGAAGAATGACCATGGGCACGGGACGAATCCTGGATAGCTCAGTGGTAAGAGCATTGGCGTACTAAGCCGAAGGTCCCGGGTTCGATTCCCGTGTCCAGGTGTCATTTTTCAATTTTCAGAATATGACATCTAAGAGGGAATATCCCCACTAAAATGCATTAACAATAGTTTCGGCTATTTGTTTCATGAATATATACAAGATCCTGTACAATTATATATATATAATTGTCGAATGGCTGCTAAATTGCCAACTACCGAGTCGCTAATGGCTGCGTGGTCTGATGGCTGTGATCTCATATAATCACATGTTTATAAGCTGACGACTTCCGCACGTCCATCTTAGACTCTGCCTTAAACTATGAGTGAAGAATGACCATGGGCACGGGACGAATCCTGGATAGCTCAGTGGTAAGAGCATTGGCGTACTAAGCCGAAGGTCCCGGGTTCGATTCCCGTGTCCAGGTGTCATTTTTCAATTTTCAGAATATGACATCTAAGAGGGAATATCCCCACTAAAATGCATTAACAATAGTTTCGGCTATTTGTTTCATGAATATATACAAGATCCTGTACAATTATATATATATAATTGTCGAATGGCTGCTAAATTGCCAACTACCGAGTCGCTAATGGCTGCGTGGTCTGATGGCTGTGATCTCATATAATCACATGTTTATAAGCTGACGACTTCCGCACGTCCATCTTAGACTCTGCCTTAAACTATGAGTGAAGAATGACCATGGGCACGGGACGAATCCTGGATAGCTCAGTGGTAAGAGCATTGGCGTACTAAGCCGAAGGTCCCGGGTTCGATTCCCGTGTCCAGGTGTCATTTTTCAATTTTCAGAATATGACATCTAAGAGGGAATATCCCCACTAAAATGCATTAACAATAGTTTCGGCTATTTGTTTCATGAATATATACAAGATCCTGTACAATTATATATATATAATTGTCGAATGGCTGCTAAATTGCCAACTACCGAGTCGCTAATGGCTGCGTGGTCTGATGGCTGTGATCTCATATAATCACATGTTTATAAGCTGACGACTTCCGCACGTCCATCTTAGACTCTGCCTTAAACTATGAGTGAAGAATGACCATGGGCACGGGACGAATCCTGGATAGCTCAGTGGTAAGAGCATTGGCGTACTAAGCCGAAGGTCCCGGGTTCGATTCCCGTGTCCAGGTGTCATTTTTCAATTTTCAGAATATGACATCTAAGAGGGAATATCCCCACTAAAATGCATTAACAATAGTTTCGGCTATTTGTTTCATGAATATATACAAGATCCTGTACAATTATATATATATAATTGTCGAATGGCTGCTAAATTGCCAACTACCGAGTCGCTAATGGCTGCGTGGTCTGATGGCTGTGATCTCATATAATCACATGTTTATAAGCTGACGACTTCCGCACGTCCATCTTAGACTCTGCCTTAAACTATGAGTGAAGAATGACCATGGGCACGGGACGAATCCTGGATAGCTCAGTGGTAAGAGCATTGGCGTACTAAGCCGAAGGTCCCGGGTTCGATTCCCGTGTCCAGGTGTCATTTTTCAATTTTCAGAATATGACATCTAAGAGGGAATATCCCCACTAAAATGCATTAACAATAGTTTCGGCTATTTGTTTCATGAATATATACAAGATCCTGTACAATTATATATATATAATTGTCGAATGGCTGCTAAATTGCCAACTACCGAGTCGCTAATGGCTGCGTGGTCTGATGGCTGTGATCTCATATAATCACATGTTTATAAGCTGACGACTTCCGCACGTCCATCTTAGACTCTGCCTTAAACTATGAGTGAAGAATGACCATGGGCACGGGACGAATCCTGGATAGCTCAGTGGTAAGAGCATTGGCGTACTAAGCCGAAGGTCCCGGGTTCGATTCCCGTGTCCAGGTGTCATTTTTCAATTTTCAGAATATGACATCTAAGAGGGAATATCCCCACTAAAATGCATTAACAATAGTTTCGGCTATTTGTTTCATGTTAAGAGTTTACCCAAATTACTAATTTGAATGAATTGAAAAATGACTCAGAGTTGATTATAGGAAAAGCTTGTTAAGTGTAGTGTGAACATAAAATTTTGTGGAACACTTGAGTTAGGGTACCTACCTGATGATTCTGTCAATCTCTTCCCTAACCCCGTGTCTCCTACCCAAGAGGTGGTCCAGAAAGGCCACCACCTCATGCTGGAGTCTCGGGCTCGTGTACAAGAACTCCTCTGCCACTAGGAGCTTGTCCTGGAAGATAAGGGGGACCAGGAAATCCTCGGTCGAGAAATACTCTTCCAACATCAGTAGAGTTGCACTCTGGCATGCCTATTTCAAAACAAAACACCAGAGAGTGGTTAAACACCAACTCATAGCCATAAGACAAAATGGACATGTTTAACTGAGCAAGATCACTCGAATACAAATCTTCTGTCGAGTATATTTACAATTTTTCGATACAAAAAAAAAAAGTTCACAATGAAAAATTACCAAATTCAGTGTATTTCCGTTTCATTTGAGAACCAAAGTAATTATGATATTAATGTTGCTACATGGCAATAGCACTGTATGCGCTGTATGAATAAAATCACAGTCAATGAAACTTTTAAACACTTGGCAAGATAAATATAAGGAATTCAGGGGTAAGAACAAGGGGTGGTTTGTTTTGTGGAAATATATTCATGAATATCACTCGTGTGTGCTAAAGTTATTCATTTTTAGCTATTTGTATAAATGTTACCACAATTATGATGAGATGTATATAGTATCCAGTATAATTAATATAATATTGAATTACATAAAATCTTGATGTGTTATGACAAAAGTTGGCATTTTCAAAATCAGCACATCGTTTAACATACGAATCACTTATTTTCACCAAGACAGCGGAATCATCACAGGCCAGTTTTACCAGCAGGGTTTTTTTGATCAGTTAAAAAGTTTAAAATTCAAGTTAATAGTAAAAAAAAGAAGCAATAATGATACTTTATGTAAAAATTTGTATTTCTAATAAAGTAAAAAGCTATAAACCTAAATCTAGTCTCTTTCTATCAAATAAAATCATATTTTGATAGGGTATTAACAGAAAATTTTAAGATAATGTGTGAACGTTTTATAGGGTTTTATGTAAACTATCATATCTTTTTTTAAACATTTGAAATGTAAACTTTTTAACTGGTCAGAATTTTGCCTTCATTTTGGTGGAAAAAATATTTTTTAAATATCAAACCACTTATTAATTGTATAATAAAGGAAAGTGATAAAACAAAAGAAAAAGGAAAAATAAACTACTAAGAATAAATTTGATGAAGAAAGCCCACCTAGGGAAAGAGGAAAATTGTGGGAAGAATCCAATGCTCAAAGGTGACATCCTCCTTTCTTCTGTCTTCTATAGTAAAAGTAGTCACACACACATTTTAACACAAATATAATAATATTTTGGCATTGTTGCCTTTATCAAACACAAAGAAGAAGAGAGTACAAATAACACAAACACTCGATTACTTCATTTGGTTTTTCTTTAAATTCAAAATGGAGTAATCCAGTGTTTGTGTTATGTGTACTCTATTCTTCTTTGTGTTTGATAAAGGCAACCATGCCAAAATATTATGATATTTGTGTTAAAATGTGTGTGTGACTACTTCTACTATAGAAGACAGAAGAAAGGAAGATGTCACCTTTGTGCATTGGATTCTTCCCACAATTTTCCTCTTTCCCTAGGTAGGCTTTCTTCATCAAATGTATTCTTAGTAGTTTATTTTTCCTTTTTCTTT
>CABEEJ010000727.1:63962-75646 GCA_901482245.1 Timema douglasi | reverse complement strand
GTTTTTTGGTTTTCTCTTTTAGGAAGTTGCGTTGCGCGTTTCACACTCCTCCCTGATGAGTTCCGATAGAATGAAACCTAGGTCGGGGGATTGGGCGGTGACGATCAATTTTCTTTAAGAGACATCCATTACCTCTTTGTCCATTGGCAGCAGTGTAAAGTGTGAACTGTGTTCTTCTTTTCATTGTAAAGGCCATATTGTGTTTGTCCCCCTTTTATATGTTTCTATCCACCTTTCCTTTACCTTTTTCCAAATATAATACAATTACCTCATAAAGCAAAAAGAGGTTTTTCTTATAGAGTTAAATAGTAACTTATAAAGAGGTGGGTTGAATCCTATAGTTCTTGAATTTGAATCTTAGATTTTATTTCAAACCTCAAATTCCAATTTCTAACGAATCCACGAATCTTTAAGAATATACAAATTTAGTTAAAGGGAAAATATGTAATATTCAATTTTTTTTATAAATTGTTTAAGGCTTGATGCCACTGACTGTATAAGATATTTTGGTTTACTATATTTTCAACTTTAGAATGTTTTCTAAAATGATATTTTAGTTTGTTATGTTTTTAAAAAGTGATAAACAACATAGAGAACTCTGAAATGTTATTTTTTGTACTTTTTGTTATTCTTCCAACCTCACGAGTCTATATAATTCCTTTTACCAATTGATTAAATGGTTATTTGAAATCAAGGTCTTCATAATTGTAATCAATAATCTTTTTTTGAGATTTTTACAAATCTTGAATCTCTCTAATACCATAGGAATCAAGGGATTTGAGGAATAGAGGATTCAAGAGTCACCATCACTATTTATATTTTTTTACCATGTATTAAGTATCTGTTCGGGTTATACGCATACATTATTCACGCCAATTGAATAGGGATGAAGGAGATAAAATTTGTGAGGAAATATTTCTGAATTTGAGTATAGAGGGAGAATGGAAAATCATTTAGAATATTTAGAATCATGAACTCACCATCAAGAGCAATCCGGTTCAACATGACGGTGACATGTTGGGACTAGGCTATCTTCGATGAGGGTTAAATGTTATAGATGCAAAGTGTGGGAAGAATGTTAAATAATATAGTGTATATGATAGGGATGGAAGCCAAACTGAAAGGAGAGTTAGGTCAGGCCTTAATAAACTTATCTCATCCTTTTTTTCATATTCGCTTAACCCTTCCAATTTCTATCCTTTCCACTGTCACACGTTGGTTAAATTTTCATAAATATTCCATATCATCAAGTTATCTGTATATTCACCCCTCCATCCGGTACTATCATTCTGAAAACCTGTTATATGGCAGCACTGCAAGTTTCAGTTACTTTTAAACTTTTTCCAAATACATAGATGCAAAATATTTTCTTTATATTTTATACAGGCTCCACCACTTAATTACTTTGGCTATGGCTAGACGAGCTGTAAAATACTGCAAAAATCCGCAGTAAAATAAAGCATGAAAGTGCACTCAATTGATTCAAATGGAGCCGGCTACACAAAGCTGCTTAGTTAAAAAGTGGAACTCATTTCAAGGTCATGTTGCAAACGAATAGGCTCGGGCCCACCATTCTAGTGACAGTTTACAGCGAGAGAGTGACCACATGTGCAATATTGTGTAGCGGAATCATATTCCTGCCTCTTGTGTTATTTTTATTTTATTTACCATTTTGTTCCTAAATTATTATTATTATCATTATCACCGCGTCTTACTACCCGTTCAGGTTATATGCACTTACGCTAATGTTTAATGGAAGGGTGATTGTGAGATGAAATGAAGGACCTACAGTTTAACGTGGAATCCGAACCACGGTGGAGGCCTGGCATTCCTCACATTAACAAGATGTCTTGTCAGAGGTGAAGGAAGGGTTTGGTAATCAGATAAATCTTTGCCGGGACCGATAATTGAACCTCGGCCGCCAGCATAGATGTCTGACACCTTACCCCTAGACCACCAGGTCACCTTTTGTTCCTAAATGAATATTGATTCAGTGGCTAGAAAGCACTTCATTATTAAGGTACAGAAATATTTTTCCCTATATGACGTAAAGTGTGGAGCGCACAAAAACCGCTACTGTATTTGAAGTTGTTGGTCTAGCCTAATGGGAGCTTTAGCAGAATATGCATAGGATGGATTTAGATTTGAAGGAAAAAACTCATTTGGTAGTCAAACAAACTAAGTGACATTCGAAAATACTTAAGAATTTTATAGGGTAGCTACAGTTTCAGTTGTTCATTAAGTAAAACAAACTACCCATGTGTTGCTTGGTTACTAATGATGAGATGAATCCACCGCTTTCTTTTCTCTTTTTAAACGGTGCCGACAAAGTACAAGTAACACGCAAAACTCAATCTAGCATTAGAATTTATAACCTTTATTTCATTTTAACAGCTGCACACAAAAAGCCATTTGTTGCTAATGTAGCGTGAAGAAGCAGCACAACAGCCGTCGTCTGGTCACCCGTACAATTTGTAGAAGCTTTATCACCTTTATTTCATTTTAACAGCTGCACACAAAAAGCCATTTGTTGCTAGTGTAGCGTGAAGAAGCAGCACAACAGCCGTCGTCTGGTCACCCGTACAATTTGTAGAAGCTTTATTTTACTGCCGTTTTTGGCAGTATTTTATAGCTCGTCTCACCATAGCCTTAATGTTGTCCTTCCTATCTGCTGGCCTTCCCAGCACTTAAAAGATTGTTTTTTAAATTAGTTTAATTGGTCATGTGACTGAGATAAATAACGTCCATGCTAGGTGCGCGAGTGAGGCGCCATTAAAGAGATTTTAGTAGAGCAAAGTAACATGGGTGATCGGCCCGACTGGATGAGGAACTGCGGACCATAAGTGAGCATGTTCACAAGAAAATGTTTTTCTTTTTTTTTTTTCTTTATCATTGAGTCTTGCTAACCAATCATACATATATGATAATTACTCTAATATGGTGGGGATGAGGAAAGAAGCGTTTTAGAGGTAAGCTACCTAAATTTGTGTGGAAGGAAAGTAGGAAACCATTTAGGACTAACCAGTCTCAGTAGACTCAACCGAGACTCAAACCCCAATCTCCCAGTCATCAGCAGGCCAGTCCAACATGAAAGTGATGGCTTAGACCATTCAGCCACTGAAGCTGATTACTTCATAAATATTGGTGATATTTCATTTGAATCTGAAAAATCAAGTTTTTTTTGCAGCGCGTCTTACTATTTGTTCTGATTATATAATGATATAACTCTATAAGGAAAACCTCTCTTCGCTATATGAGGCAATCGCATTATATTTGGAAGAAGGTACAGGTTGATAGAAACATATAAAAGGGGGGGACAAACACAATATGGCCTTTACAATGAATTATTTATTATTCTTTACCATTTTCCTTTTTTCTCATCTTTTGTGTTTTTTGGTTTCCTCTTTTAGGAAGTTGCGTTGCGCGTTTCACACTCCTCCCTGATGAGTTCCAATAGAATGAAACCTAGGTCGGGGGATTGGGCGGTTCATTACCTCTTTGTCCATTGGCAGCAGTGTAAAGTGTGAACTGTGTTCTTCTTTTTATTGTAAAGGCCATATTGTGTTTGTCCCCCCCTTTTATATGTTTCTATCCACCTTTCATATACCTTCTTCCAAATATAATACAATTGCCTCATATAGCGAAGAGAGGTTTTCCTTATAGTTATATCATTATATATTCGCATCCATGTCTTTTTCCTGTGTTTGTCCTTTTTGTCATACCTTTTATTTGTTCCTATCTATGTGTTCTATTATTCTTTAGCATTTTCCTTTTTTCTCCTCTTTTGTGTTTTTTGGTTTTCTCTTTTAGGAAGTTGTTTCACACTCCTCCCTGATGTGTTCCGACAGAATGAAACCTAGGTCGGGGAATTGGGCGATGACGATCAATTTTCTTTAAGAGACATCCATTACCTCTTTGTCCATTGGCAGCAGTGTAAAGTGTGAACTGTGTTCTTCTTTTTATTGTAAAGGCCATATTGTGTTTGTCCCCCTTTTATATGTTTCTATCCACCTTTCATATACCTTCTTCCAAATATAATGTATTTGTTCTGATTATATGTCATGAATAAATTTATTAACACAACATGAAATTCCATTACTTCAGGTGTTTTCATATGAATCTTAATTTATAATGTATAGTATATAAAAGTAACTGCTCAAAATGGCCATCATTGACCAGAAATTGAGTATATTAGTTGAATATATATTTTTATTGTACTATATTTGGAAGGTGGTTTAGGAAAGGTGGATAGAAACAAATAGATTTTTATTGGTGAAGCTCCCTAGTTTTTTTTTGTCACTGTGTCTTACTACCTGTTCAGGTTATACACAATTTTTTAGGAAGAGTACTCACATTTATGCAGGGGGTGAGCGAAAAACCACTCTCAGTAAATATGACTAGAATTCAAACCTCGATCTCTCCTTCTTCATCAGTCCAGTCTATTGTGAGAGTGACACCTTAAACGGGTTTTTATAATTGTCTAAGCAGATATTTGTTTCAAAGTGAAGTCAAAGTTTTGAAGCTTTGCACAACCCACTCAAAATGTAGCCATTGTATCAGATGAAACATTGGCCCTACAACAAGATCACTCAATACAACCAATGACTGTCATTGCCTCGTCACTAAGAAAAATGATCAAGACATATCAAGCTTTGTCACTAAGCACGGTAACCAAGCTATAACAAACATACAAATACACCATCACATTTTAGCCATGCACTACAGTGGCACATTAGGCCTTTCTCAATAACTATAAAAAAAAACTTAGCTTCAGTGGTGTGAACTTTTACATCAATATATAACCATAATCATCATAAAGAGTTTAAAGTCTGTGGCTGGGTCAGTTCAGTAAAATATCTATATCTTCCTCTTTCCTTTCACCACTCTTCCTCCTTTATTCTCGTTCATTTTTCTCCTCTCACTCGCACACTTGCTGTATCTGCTCCTCCCCTCTCTTTCTTGGTCTCCCTTGCAGTCTTTTATCTCCAATCTTCATCCCTTATCATCCTCCTCCTTTTACTTTCTCATTACTTGTCCCATACCATCTCATCTTTGCATCCTCTATTATCTCGTACCCCCTGTAGACCAAATCTTGCCCGAACATATATTCTTTTCTAATCCTGTTTCTCCTCATGACAACTAACATGTTCCTCACAAACTTCATTCCTATGGCCTCCACCTTCATAGTCTCTTTTACATTCATTATCCATGTTTCTGCTGCATATGTGACAATGGGCACAAAGTATGCCCTATACAGCACTTCCTCACACTTCAAGGGCACTTCTCTTCTCTATAGTAGGTCTCATACACATCTATAGAACCCCTCCCCCTGCTGCCCTTTTCTCATTTCTGTTATGATGCCAATCTTTACCCCAATCACACCTCCAAAATACTTTATGCTCTTAGCAACTTTCAAATCTTCTACCTCCATTAATACATAACCAAATATGTACACAATCATGGTTCACACCTGTATTTGAGAGAGAATTACTTTTCCCTTGATGAAAGTCATCGCAGTGGATCATAATATTGAGCGTTGCCTCGTGGGGGTTTAGCACCGACGTCAAATATTCGTGAATCATCTGATTCACCGCATCACTTCTTTTCCCTGCAAGCAAACAAAACAATATTTAAAATCATTGTCAAGAGGTCATCCATAAAACTCGCATCACAATTGAGCTCATACATAATTCATAATATAAAATTACTATGGATATCATTTTTAAAAAAAAGCCTGTTCAAAAAAAAAAGTTAATTTAAAACTAATAGTCCCTGAGTTAGCAAATGCTCTTCGAATGATGTATATTCAAACCTTTAAATAAAAAATAAAAAAGTAGCCAATAAAGTATATGTTATGTGACAATGTGATATAGGAACCTTCACCCCGTGTAACACTGTGTAGACATTAGAGCTCTCCCCTACCATCCTATCAACAGTGATGCGTGGTTTATAGATAACCGCTAATGGATTGGGCTTCTGTTGTGTCATTGGGTGAACAAATATAGGGTCCAATGATCCAGCCTGTCAGTTTTTGACAGTTCTAATAAATTAAAAGGAGTGTAGCACTAATTATAAATTAGCCTACCTACTTAAGTCAGGTGTTATCGATAGGGTGAGGCAGTCTTTTAATTAAACTAAAGCCTATAAAGCGTTTATAGAGATGGGACGCTTAAATCCGTGATTGCTCAAATCCTCTGATATTTTAGAGATTCGAGATTCGCAAAACTCAAAAATTTATCTCGAATACAATCATAAAGACCTAGACTTGATATAACAATTTTAATCAAATGTTTAAAAGACTTATATATACTTGTGTGGTTTATAGAATAAAAAAAATCACTAAAAAGAACCAAATTGTACTGTATAGATTTACTAAAAAAAGGTTCTCTTTGTTGTTTATGACGTAATAGACATGACAAACAAAATGTAATTTGCCAATTGCACCAAGCCTTAAACAACTCTTTTTTTGGTTGAATTTTAAAAATTAGAGATTTAAAGGAAAATTTAAGATTTGGATTCGAGAAATATAGGATTCGACCTACCTCTAATCATTTATAATATATCTGGCAACATTGCGAAGACATGATCAGCTCCAGATCAAGTGATTATAAAGTGTGAGAGTACGCTTTTCACATTTACTTACACCTAGCCCATAGACGTTTCAAGTTATTGAGCCAGAAAAAGGTGGCTTCGTCGAGTGGCTCTCGTGGAGGCAATGTCCGAGGTTTAGGGGCCAAACCGGAGTAGTATCCAGGCGACTGGCCTCTGTCATGGCTTGAAAGGCTGGTCCCATAACTGTATCTGCCGGGCTCTTGAACTTGACGAGCCATCGTTAAAAAGTTTAGATACTGTAAAAAAAAAGTTTTAGCGAGTATTAGAATTAATTAGAATGATCAATTAAATATCTGATAGAAATTATAATTGGCAACACTAATCTAAATGTAATGACAATGTTTCGGTGGGTAACTGTGTGTATCTAGCTAAACATATTTTATTTATTTTTTAGCACCGCATCTTGCTACCCGTTCGAGTTATATGCACATGTACTAATTACACTAATGTGTTAATGCTGAGGAAGGTTGATTTTAGAAAAAGCGTACTTCCATTTCTGTGGAGGTATTGAAAAACCATTTAGGATAGGAAAAACCACCCTCATAACATTGGGCCGGTATTCAAACCACAATATTCCCCTCAGTGACAGTTGTCTTTTACAATTTTCGGAAGCTCACAGAACTTTTTTAGATGTAAAAAAAATATGTAAAGTGAAATAATGGTACCTCGAAGAAAATAAATAAAAAATATCTCCCTTCATCCTCATATTAATTACTCTAGGTAGGTCATGAAAGTTTGTTTTCCTAAAAGATTTGCAAAGCAATTCCTTACCGTTCTACAACAGAAGTAGGTTTTAAACAGTTTTTATTTTGTATTATTTATCATCATCTCTCACTATCTGTTCAGGTTATATGCATACATGATAATTACTCAAATGAGGTAGGGATGAGAAAGGAACCAATTTAGTGGTAATCTACCTGCATTTGTGTGAAGGAGTGTAGGAAATAAATTTAGGGAAAAAAACCTTCAGTATGTCTAACAGGGATTCGAACCTCGATCTTCTAATAATGAGTATATCAGTCTATTAAAAGAGTGATGGATTAATTAAAAATAATTCGGCCACTGAAGCTCGTCTTGAACAGTTGATAAATAAATTCTCCCAGGGGTAAGAGTTTTTAAATAAATTAAATTATTTAAGATAGCTACCCTAGAGAAATATCAACTATTAGATTATAAATTGTAAGATTTTTAAGAGATATCTATGAGAAACAAGTTTAAGGTCTTCATTTCTGAAGGACAGAGGTTTATAAAGAAAGTAGAAGCAATATATAGGCAGGTACTTTATTGTAATAATAATAATATTTAGCACCGCGTCTTACTACCCGTTCGGGTTATACGCTTTAAGTACTAACAACTCTAATGGATTAGGAATTGGGAAGGTTGAATTAGAGGAAGTGAACTCGCATTTGCGTGGAGGGAGAGTGGAAAACCATTTAGGAAAAACCACCCCCAATTCACCCAACTGAGATTCGAACCTCGATCTCCCCGTCCTCAGCAGTCGAGCTCAACACGACAAGCACGTTAGCCAACTATGCCACCAAGGCGGGTTACTTTACTGTACTTTACTCTCTATTTTCTCTTTATCATAAAATGATTAATATAATCGGCTGTGACTAACAAACTCACAAAGTAAAATCAGCCTAATGTTCCCAATTCTGACACTTTTGTCAGTGATAGTGCTCACGGAGATAAAGGAAACTCCAAAAGGCATTTGGGTATTATACTCGAGAGCTTCACTAAGTGAATATTTGTAATTATATTTGTAGACATTCATAGTCATAAACATAAATATATAAATTGAGTTTATATTGTTTACTATCCCGGTCATATCCATTAAAGAAGTTTCAGAAAAAATACAGTAAGTTACCACTACCGAGTATGTATTTATAATTCGTAAGCAAGTAAATTCATGAATATATTTAATCTAATCAACTGTAGGCTTATCTACATCTAAACTTGATAGGCCAATACTTTAATCTTATCTTTTGTATCTTAAAAAATGGTACGTTACCATATGCTAAGTTTGATTTTAAAGTAAATAGTGTAGTATGTAAAGTACCGTGTCAAACCTAATTTAGATTATTTATGATGATGATGATGATGATGATGAATCTTTCGTTAATTCAGCATAGTTAGGCATCTATAAGTGATCTATGTGAATAGGTATTGGAAATTATCATTAGAAAAAATATATATAAATATTATATTTAGAACATGAAACTTAGTTTTAAGAAATGATATAAAGACTGTGTCACATTACCTTAAAAGGAGGTTGTGAGTAAAAGGGTGTGTGGGGAGGAGCAGGGTAGTTTATAAGCTATTGTTTTAAAAATATCACAAAACTAAATTTTGGAATTTCTATAAATGATTTCACCAAAAATATGTCACTCATTAAAATATTTTGAGTCATTAATTAAAATGTATATGTTATCAAAATAAACATGATAACTTTGCATGGAAATACTATATATATAAGTTAAATATGTATTAATCCATACAAAAGTGTACCTATTTCAATTGAATTTTAATAGACTGTGAAGGTTAGGCTAAGCTTGGTTGATAAATTTTTTTGGAAGGTTAAGTTAAAATAGTTAGAAATCTTAAATTATAAAAGATTTTTATCTTACCCCATTGTTCCATTTATCAAGTTACACAGATTGTAGATCTTTTAGTGAATTAAATTTAATCAAACACTCACATAACAGGAATATAGCTTTATTTATTTATTTGTGTCTTACAAAAACTCAATTGTGTAACTGATGAAAAAAGATTTTTAAAAAAGTGATATAGCTTCAAATTACCCTTTAACATCCCTAATAACACTAAAACACCTATTGTATTTAATCATAATAATTAGATAAAAATAATCTTTTGTGTTTATAAGAAAAAATAATCAATCAAACCTAACCAAACATGAAAAGTTAATTAATATTCTATTAAAATGTAATTTTGGATTGATTAATAAATTTAGAGTATAGTTATTTCCATTCAAAGTTGTCATGTGTGTATTCTTATAGATAGGGTCTACATTTTAATTAATTCATTATTTAACTAATCAATCAAAGTATTTTAATGTATGACGCATTTTTGTATCTTATGGAATAAATTACACTGGAAGATAAGAATGTTTATTCAATTTTTTTTGTAAAAAAACTTTTTCTTAAAAGTAACCATTAATGTTTTCTACCCAAATTTTCTGATTACAGGGGCAAGCCCACCACTAAAATAAGTAAATAAAATTATTAAACCTATTAATACAATTGTTAGTATTTTGAAAATATATTTTAGGTATGCTAAAGTTAGTATATAAAAGAGTACTTATAATTGTTTTAATATAAACATTAGGCTAAAGGAGATGTATTCAAATCAAAGTGGGTTGGTCTTAATGTGGTAATAAAGAATAATTATTCTTGAATAAAAATTAATATGTACAGTTGTAAGATTGATTTAGGTAATATTAAGAAAAGTCTTGTTCGCATATAAATAAATTAAAATCATGGACAAATCTCTTACCGAATGATTATTTAATTAAATATAGGTCACAATATTTTACCTATAAATTTTCAAGTTTTCATTTAGTTTAAACTTAACATAAAGAATCCAATTATGATCCATTGTAAGGGAAGTAAATCTAATGAAATTAATTAATTACTACTTTAGCAATGAAAAAATTTCTACTTCACTAGAAAGGCCAGAACTAATATGTATTATGTAGTTATTTTCATGTAATAGATTATCTATGACGGCCATAACTTTTCATGATTTGAATTACTTGTCTCTGCTAGAGAGGTTTCTCAACCAATAATGTTGACACGTCTCTTTAATTGAGGAGGTTCAAAAAAATGTCAATAGGCAGTAACGTATTTTCAAAAAAGTTTAACAAAAAGACTTTTTGTGGTTTTAAAATTGAAAATAATTATATGTCAAAGATATTTTTATTTCTTTTTGAGAGTAAACTATTTTAATTTTTATTTGGGAGTCAATAACTAAATAATGCCATAAAAAATATTGGCTGTATGAAATAATATACTTACTATCTATATTTTGCATAAGTTAATATATTAATTTAATTATTACTTAAAGAGATGGGCGATAAATCATTGACTGTGAATTTTTCACCGATACCATATGATCATCGCTACTCGCAGTGACTCTATCTCAAAAGTATCGGTGATTGAGATATCAGTGATCGGAGATACTTCATTCTCGCATCGGATGGCAACAGATATTCGAGCTACGAAGCTAGTATTGCTTCTTCTAGACACTCTAGTAAATAATAGCTTCGTGACCCCTGTTATTCTTTTATATTTTATTTTCTACCAGCTGATTGAGACTCGACCTTATTGATTGGCATGTTCTACGTGTTATTTATATTTAAAACACTTGATCTCGTAGAGTTCATTTTTCAAAAATGGTATCAGATTGATACGTAAAAAACACTTTAATGGTTTAAAGTTTAAACCATTAAAGTGTTTTTTACTAATTCAAATCTCCAAGTTTGTTTATAGTCCAGTCAATCAGTGCTCGAAATGGGTTCTACCTGGAAAGTTTTGGAGAAGTTCTGATTTTTGGGTCATTTATATTTTTCGGTGTGCTTATTAAGAATTTCCACTTTGCCACCTCGAAAATTTTCGGTAAATATTTAAAAAATGCAAAAAACAACAAACAAACTTGACTATTTTTGGTTGTTTTCTTATAACATAAAAACTATGCACTTTTCGAGAAAAATTGTTATATACAAAAATAAACTAGAGAAAATTCCCTACAATTTAACATTGCATGTTTTATTTTGCCAGACGAATAGTTAAGGCGCAAACGCGCGTTGAAACTATTTGAATAAGTGACAACGCTCAGTGTTCATCATTCAAGCGCAACCTGCTTCTTTCTCGTGATGAAGCTCTATTTTGATGATATTCTTATTAAGAACTAGTAACATTTGAATATCTTACAGTTTTCATTGTTATACCTAGTACCTTGGTGTTTATAGGTATAGGGCTATAACGTATACTCGTGTTGATACATGTGGTTTTTATTAACATAGGTACTGTTACAGTGACAAACTAAAAACAGTC
>CABEEJ010000727.1:22428-61119 GCA_901482245.1 Timema douglasi | reverse complement strand
CCTACTTTTAAAAAGAATCCGAAATGTGATTTGCTTAGTAAGCTTGCTTTTGAATTTTGCTCTTAACAACAAAGTCATTTTTACGTAGCAATCTTATACTGTTTTTGATAAATGATCTCTAAGAGATCAAGTGTTTTAAATAGAAATAACACGTAAAACATGCCAGTCAATAAGGTCGATTCTCAATTAGTTGGTAGAAAATAAAAAATAAAAGAATAACAAAGGCCGTGAAGCGAGTATTTATTCGAGTGTCTAGAAAAAAAGCAATACTAGCTCCGTAGCTCGAGTATTACGAGTATTACGAGTATTGCGAGTATTGCGAGTATGCGAGTATCTCCGATCACTGATATCTCAATCACCGATACTTTTGAGATCGAGTAACTGGTAGTATCAGTGATCAAATGGTATCGGTGAAAAAATCACAGTCAGTGATATATCGCCCATCTCTAGTACATGGTAATAATGAGTTACCTACATTTGTAAAGTGGAGTTGATAGCTTGGTACACATGTAACATCACAAACAATAGAATACTTTTGATATAAATCAATTAAGAATCTAGTAGCCGAAACTATTATTATTTATTCTTTTTAGTGAGGAAGTCTCCATCTAGATATTATATTTTTAAAATTGAAAAGTGATACCTGGACACGGGTCCCGGGTTCGATTCCCGTTACCAGATGTAATTTTCCCATTTTCAGAATTTAAATAAATTAATTTAACTGTATTAGCCTTGTTCCATTCGATGATCACAAAATTATGCAAGCCCCGACTTTAAAAGTTAAACTAATCTAAAAATAAAACACATGCTTCACCAAGGTTAGACACTCATTCAACTCGAAAGCGCATGCGCAGAACCTCCCAATTCGGCCAACCTTTTGGGTTGGTCGTTTATTATTTCTAAAAAATGATCCAACACAACCCAACACAACTCGTTGGCTCTGACCGGCTCGCCCAACACCAACACGTTGGCCAACATCCCCAACAAGTTGGGAGTGAGTTTATATTGTAACACAACTTGTTGCAATCGTGTTGGCCAATATGGTTAGCTGTGTGTAGAGAGGTGGAGAAATGCGACGTGTTGGACCTGCAATGTATTTGTTCAAAAACGCGATGTAATGGACATGCGATGTATTTGTAATGCGATGTAATTGTATACATACGCCCCTTCAATCCTATTGGTTGTACGTCAGAGTAGGGTTAGCTGGGTATAGAGAGGTGGGTGAATTGCGACGTGATGGACCTGCAATGTATTTGTTCCCAAAACGCGATGTAATGGTATACACCCTACTTGATCTATGCAAGATTGTGATTAGGTAGTAAAGTAACTGCAAATTCATATTTTAGCCTGAAACTAGATAAAAGAGAATCCTCAAGTATACAGTGTCTTTTAATTATATTATAAATAATATGTACCAATACATTTTCATAGTTTAATGTATTTTTAGTTAATCCTCTTTTAATTTGCTTGCACTGTAGTGCCCTTTTTTTCCATGCTTCCTAACAAAAATGGAAAAATACTTAACTAAACGGAAAGATAAAGCAGCAGTTCCAGATACACCCACCAAATTTGCTTCAACTTAATTTTCAATAAGTGCGAGCGCATTAGTCTCTACCCTCAATGTAGAGGATGCTCCAACTCCCCCAAGAAAACGTAAAGCAGTAGCAAAAAAAAGACACAAGTACGATATCTATGGATTCTACTTCTACTCCAACTTCAGCTACTATTTCATACTCTGAATCAGGATCTACCATTGCTGTGAATCAGATTCCTGCCATAAATATAAAATCAGTATTTGATACCCCACCCACGACACATGTAACTAGAAAACCTAAATGAACGTACAACTTAAAAGAGTGTTGGCAACGTAATAAACTAATTAAGTCATGGTTAATTAAAACCAAGTAAAACCTATCTTTGTGTAAAATGTGCAACACAACTCTGCCCTTACATAAACTGGCCTTAGTTAGGCATGCTGAGAGTAATAAACATTAATTACTTAGATATCTCAAATATCAAAGACAAAAAAGTTAGAGGATGCCTGGTATGAAAAAGTTGTGGATCATGAAAGTGAATTGGTAAAAAGAGCTGAATTAAAATTAGATGGAATAATAGCTACAAATAATTTGCCTTTTAATCTAATGGATACACTAACAGAACTTTTGTCAAACATAATTCCTGATTCTAAAAAAGTAACAAAAAAAATCGTTAGGACGATCAAAGACCACAGCCCTAGTAAAAAACACTCCTGGCCCTTCTTTTCAAAAATCAATAGATGACACATTAAACGAAACCTGGAAACTTTTTTTTTTAATCATGGTGGACGAGACTACAGATATAAGGAAGGTCAAGCAATGTTCATTTACCTATTTACTATAATTTATATTGAGGAGAATCATGTTCGCACTGCGTTTTTTACCATGGTTGGAAACTCATCCGGCACTGCCGAAGATTCGTTTTCTTCCCTTATGAAGATCCTAGAAAAAAGGGAAACCCCAAAAGAAAACGTGATTTGTTTGGCCTCGATACCACTAATTCAATGGTTGGTGAGCACAATTTTGTGTTTTCAAGATTTAAGAAGGAAATACCGAGCATAGCATGTGTCAAATGTAGTTGCCACATGATACATTTAGCTGCTTCAAAAGCCTATCTGAAGTTACCCAGATTTGTGGTAGATATGCTTCGAAATATTTGCTCATATTTCAACCTAAGCTCAAAAAGAAGTCAAATACTGGAAGAATTTCAGGTGTATTTCAAAGTCGAGATCCATAGAATATTAACACCCACTATAACCAGATGGTTTTTGCTAAAACAGTGTGTCGATCGCGTCTTGGAACAGCACGATGTGCTGGCAAATTATTTCAAATTAGAGTTGATTGAGGATCCTTCAAGAATTACAGACACAATAATAAACACTCTAAGCAACAAATTTAAAAAAGTATATTTGTAATTAATGTCCTATCTATTGGGTTTGCTCACTGACTTTAATCTATTATTTCAATCTGAGTCTCCACTGCTGCACAAAGTGAAACCTGAAACATAAATATTAATCACAACAATTGCGTCAAACTATTTGGATTTCAGCTACTCTAAAACTACCAAAGCGTTTAATTTAAAGTTTGAAAACACAAGACACATTCTTCAGCTGGAAAAAATATATTTAGTAATCGTGGCACAGGAGTCACTAAGGGAGATTGAAACCGAACCAAACCCTCCCCAAAAAGCAGATGTTGAACAATTTCAAAGACCTGCTTGAGTTTTTATATAAAACTTATAAAGGATATAATAGCCCGGTTTGACTTCAGTGACCCACTGTTTGATATATTTTTAATAGTAGAGCAAAAAATATCCCAGTCTTTCGAAATCAAAGATCTGTGCGGTATTTTAAGGAGATTCCCGATATTGATAGAAAAAAATAATAGACGTGTCTCAATTGGAAAAAGAATAGTGTGATCATGCTCTTTTAGATTATGATGACAGATAACTGGACTAAAGTTTTCTGAATGAATGTTTCAAAATTTAAAAGTGGTCATATCACTTATACTGGCGTAGCATTTTTCTAATGTGTCACTCGAGAGGATTTTCAGTTGAATGAATTATTATTAGCACCACGTCTTACTACCCATTCGGGTTATACGCAAGTAGAATGAAGAGGATCAAAAAATGTGAAGACCGAAATCGGGTAAAAACAGACATAATTGTAGGTTTAATACCAACGTCACAAGGAATAAAGAAAGCTGGTGTCCGTATTGGATTCGAGCCTTCAAAGACACTACTAAAGGCTAAAGTGAAATATGATTAATTTGTAAAATATTATTGATAAATTGAAAAATTCCAATGTACAAAATTTTGAGTCTGTATGAGCTTTTTAATAAAAATACTTTCACTCTTTATTTTATAGAAAATTGTACAAAGAGGTGTGTATATAAAAAAGATTTATTTTTCTTTTTAGTCTAAAAAACAGCAGGGCTGGAAAATAGCATCAAGGTTTGTCCAGAATTATAAAAATAAATGGTACGGAAATCCGCACGGACTTTCTCGCTCTATTGTTTAAAACTGGAGATATTTACTCAAAACTCGTAATATATGTGAAACGAAATAATATACTCTCGCAAACCCAAGCATATATTGCACTATACCTAAGTAAAAAATATTTTTTAGGTCCAGGTTTTAAATTTTATTTTTTAAAGAACTAATGTCCTCATTTGTATATTTGGAATGATAAAAAATATCAATATTGGGTCCAAAAGGGTCAACACTTTGAATTAAAATTTCTATTTCCGGTTGACATTTCCGTCATTTTATTAGGTGTTGCACATCTTCATGCTATCGCATTGCTATTAAATTCTTCATTTATAAATTTTGACCAACAAAAAATTTACACCAGGTGAAAGAATGCCACCCAATCTGGCTAGAGTGGTTTGGATTCCACTCGTGCAAACATGTTCCTAGTTCAAGTGGATTTTCTAGGTGCCTAAAAAAAGGACTAGGCATAGTAAAATATATGAACAGATAATTTATGCATGTAGAACCTGAAGACAGGGAAATCTCCGTTCGAATCCGGTCAGGTGGGTTCTCCACTCTCACTGCACACAAATGCAGGTACACTTCTTCAGAATTCAACCTTTCTGATCTCTAACCCATTAGTAACTAGTTTACAGGCTTATCACTTGAATAGGTAGTAAGACATGGTGCTAAGAAAAAAAGAATGGTTTGTATTACACATGTGTAAACATGTCCCTAGTTCCAGTGGATTATATACGAGTGCCTAAAAAGGACTCGTATTTAAAGAAACATAAGGACAGATAACAATTTATTTAAATAGCCTGTTTTTTCTTAGTGTCCATGGTTAAATCCAATATAAACACAAAATGGAAATAGGGGTGTTGAACCTACAAAAGCAAAGCCAATATTTCTGAGACCTTAGTATTTCTCAGAAAACATTTTTCTAGAAGCCGTTCTTCCCTGGGTGTTTATATTTTTAGAAAAATGTTTCTAATAGGTCCACGCGTAGCCATCTTTTCATTTTGTATATGTTTCCATAGCGACATATTCTATCACTGCCATTTTTTCTTCTTTCCAGGCGCATGCGCATATTTACTAGGCTGTGATTGGTAGTCCGTAAAAAGTTAAAGTTGGGCAACTTCTACAGAGTAAGGACTTACGGATAAGAACTCTGTGGGAAACGGATAGTAGGGTGGCAAATAACGTTACACATTCTTAGACAGTTCAATTTTTGAAATATTTGTGTTATTAAAGTATTTAATGCACCTTAATAAGATAGGGTGTATGAGATGGGCTGGATAGAACTAGCTCAAAATAGGGGTAGGTGGCATACTTTAGGAGTGCTGCAGTGAACTTTCGAGTTCCTCATGCCATAAAGTACAGTAATATAAAGGATATAAGATTTTGGTTTCTCATTAAACAAAAAAAAGGCAATATAACTTGTTGGCTGTTTAAGGAAGGGGTACAGGCAACGCAAGAAAAAGTCCCATTGTTTTTGAAATTTTTATAGCTAAAAATTTTGTTGGCCAAAATAAATAAAAAACTGCTCCAGTAGAAACATAGTTTAATTTTCTTTACATAGTGATATCAACAGTTCTTCAATATCTGGTCACGAGCGACATTAGATGACAAACTTTTAAATGAAAAGAAAAAGTTGTCATTAAATTCCAGGAGCTCCTTGACAGTTATTCAAGACCTGTTAAGATTCCACTGTGAAGAAAATTTAAATATGCTTCTACTAGAGCAATATTTGATTTATTTTGACCAAAAAAAAAATGTTTAGCTATAAAAACTGCAAAAAAACAGTTATATTTTATCACGTCCCCTACACTCCCACCCAAAATAACTCAATACTTATTGTTCACCCATAAAGGTTGAACTTCATTTCCAGTTGGTAAAGAGACATGAGCTTCATTGTTGTTTGTTGCTATTGACCTTAGATCAGATAACAACAGTATATTGGCTTTGCATACTTCAAAAGTTAAGCTATTAGCACCTCATAGGTAGGCCCATCAATTAATCTATTATCCACAGTATTTCAAGATAGTAACATTCATTGGCATGCTCATCCATAGTGATGGTTTTAAATTTGAAACTTACCTTAACTTTAGATTCACCATTTACAAAGGTACTGCGCACCGATGGGTGATTATCTTGGTTTGACACAACGTTTTCATGGTACCTATACATGCATTTTCATTAGGGATGGTAACCTAGCCTTAGGGATATTACACTTGGGGAAAAAACAGATTTGACATTAAAAATTGAGTTATAATTTGTTTTAGAGCTCTAATACTGCTTATTGGTTATTCCATCCCAACATAATTTTCAGACAAATTTCAACAATCAGATTCCTGACCATTAATTTATCACTTAATGTAAATGTATAAATATTATAACTAATGTATATGTAGAGAATGTAGAGAAAAATGTTAACTCTTAGTTACAGTATCTATTATTGTGTTTTATTTATATTTTCTTTTATGGTCAGAGTTCCTGGCTACAGATCAAGAGGACCCAGGTTAGGTCTCTGGTTTGGTCCCCAGAGCTTCCAGAAATTTTCTCTGAATCATTGGGTCTAGAACGGGTAAAACTCGGCCTCGTGAGGACAATTGAGGAGTAACTTGAATAAATAAGTAGCAGTTCCATTTAGAAAACAGCCAAAGAGTCGTCTGTGCTGACCACATGACACCCTTCTATCTACAAATGTTAGGACTACTATTGCTAACGGCGGCGGCCACTCAATCATGGGCTCAAGCTATGGAGTTAATTTTTCTCAAGATTCAAATTCATGTTTCGAGGTGAAAATGAAGATCCAGATATAAAATAGTGGTTTTGACTAAGCTCTAATTTTAAATGTAGTCATGTAATACTGATGAGGTTGTATGTGAAAGAGGTGTGCTGTGTCGAAATCGCATATACCACTAAGTTGTGTTAATTTTGAGGAGTCATGGCTAGGCCAAGATTATAAATCTCACTCAATTACTAAACTGTACCTCCCCCTTTCTAAAATCCCAAAGTGCAAGTACACCATAAACCAGATGTCCTATTCAAAACCAGTTGTATACATTCAATAACAAATTCCAAGCAAGTGAAATTTAGTAAATACACATTTTTTTAATTTAGTGTGAGTCTTATACTTTATTGAGCCATTCATTCTACAACATAGAATAATCTTAAAACACAACAACTAATAGTTTTCACAATAAGAGTCTTTTTAACATGGACAGTCTGTTCTTCATGTAATGTGATGTTTTCTCTACTTTCAACAATAAATATAGCTATTCACTCAAAGTTCAACGCAAACAATGCGGTCAATAACTCTTAGTGTATTTAAAGGGTGGAACAAACATCAAATTTTACACTCTATTACAATCAAACTATTTTAGTAAAAATCACATTAATAAATCAAAATTGTTTGGAGTAGAAGAAAAATTAAGTGTTTTCCCTCAGTATAACTATTTTCTTTTAAGTCTTAACACTATCGTTTCTGTAAAATTTACAGTAGTCTTATTAATACATTATTTTATAAACAAAAATGTTACTTTAAATTTAGCTTACCAAATCTTGTAAAGGGCTAGCAAGATTAACAAAATATCAAACTTCATTAAATATATTTTTTATGTTTAATTCATCACAAATACGCAAACCCGGCGGCATGATATGTATAAGTTAAAGCATGACTGCATGCAAGCAAGTTAAAAGCTAACATTAACAGGCAATAAGTCATTCTTTTAAAGCTCATTTAACCAGACGCAAATTCGTCCCACCATTTAAAAGAATAGCACAGTATATAATGGAAACACAGTGGAACAATAATATAACAGTAAGTGTTTAAAAGGAATATAAGCAAGAGTTGCTATGCATGGAATAGGATACAATATATAAGGATAAAAATCCATAAAAGGGAATTAAGGCAATGTGGCCTTCTCAAATAAAAAAAACACAGTCCACACTTTACGCTGTTGCCACTGTACAAAGATGTAAAGGTTGCCTCTTGAAGAAATTTTTTTGTTACCGCTTAATCCCATGGCCTAGGTTACATTGTATCAGAACTCATCAGAAGGGAGTGTGAAAGGCACAACACAACTTCCTTCAAGAGAGGGGAGGGGGAAAAAGGAAGGGGAAAAACCCAAAGAAAAACCATATTTGATGCAAATATATATGTATTTAAGGAAAGCCTCTGATCACATCTAACATCCATTTCCTATGTTTTTCCTTATGGTAGCTATTCATTTTTCTATCTTATTTCTATTCAGTTACTCTTTTAGGAAGTTGTTTTGCACGTTTCCCACATTAGTTCAGTTAGAATGAAACCTAGGTTTAAGTATGGATATAGATTTTCTTAAAGAGGCAGCTATTATCTTTATGTCCAATGGTAGCAATGTAAAGTGTGAGCTATGTTGTTCTTTTCATTGTAAAAGAAATCTTGTGTTTATTCCTTTAAAATGTTTTCTATCCCTCTTTCATGTACCTTCTTCTATGTGAAACAAAATATACCTCGCAAAGAGATTTATTTAAGGTTGGAGTGTAAGGGACCAACGAAAAGAACAGGGTTTATATCAAGTTTTTTTTTTTGCCAAAATAAATCATTTGCTTCAGTAAAACCATAGAGTTTAATTTTCTTCACATGGTGACCTCTACACTCTTGGAATTTAATAACAACTTTTATCTTCCTTTAAAAAGTTTCTCGTCTAATGCCGCTATACCCTTGACAGATATTCGAAAACTGTTGATATCACCATGTGAAGAAAATTAAACTTAATGTTTGCACAGGAGCAATATTTTATTTATTTTGGCCAAAAAATATATTGCTATAAAAATTGCAAACAAACACTGACCTTTTCTCACATTTCCTACATCTCCACTTTAAAGAGTTGAATGTATTCCTGTGCAGCTTGATACCTCAACAGTACTTTAAGTATAATTAAGTGTTCAAAACTCATGAGCGTCACAAAGCATTCACTAATATCAGTGCTGTAGAATTATCTTAAATGTTTCTTTCTTTATTTGTGTAAAATGTTTAGTTTCAATAATGCTATTCTATCACTTTCATAACATTGTTACCACCACATTCAAATATGCTCGGCTTTATTATTACATCTCTTAAGCCGTGTTCTCACGGGGGCGTGAACCACGATTGTGAGCCACACTTTCGTACAACACTACCCATGTGAACGTAGTGTCGTGGACATTGCTTATGATGTCATTGGCTCCATGACCCTGTCGTGTCAGGATCAAACGTGTTTGATTTTCAGCAGTGGTGTTGTGGGCGTGAAGCAAGAATGTCGTCGCAACATATTCTGAAATTTAATGATAATTACACCTTACGTTTTCTAGAATTGTATAAAATGGAGCCTATTTTGTACAATCCAACTTTGGAGAAGCACCAAGATCGAAATTTGTGCGCAGCGGCAGCAAAAGGAATATTTAACGCTTTAAATATATCGAGATTGGACCTAAATAAGTTATTGTAAAGTTTAAAAACTTGAGAAGTTCTTACTGCCAGGAAATAAAAAAATTAGCAGATAGTCAGAGGTTGGAATCGCCTCAAGCCTCAACCCAACCTTTATGCCTGTGTGAACAGTTTATGCTTCTTCACCAATTCGTGAGTGACGAGAACGAGCTCGATGGAGTAGTTAACGCTTGTGGTCCACGCTCCGTGAGAATGTGGCATTATGTTAGTGAAATTTCTTATTTCTATACAATTATTAGTTACTTCCCTCTAACTACATTGCAGAGCCAAACATTTTGTTTCCAAATAACTTGCACCTCTAAAAATATATTTCAAATTTAATTCATTTTACAGAAGAGATTTATTTTATGCACAATAGTTAAATTTTGTGGTCTTATATTTACTTTACACAAAATACAAATATATATATTTATATAATATTATTCAACCTTTCTGATCTCAACAAGTTATTATAACAAAAATAAAAATTTTAAACATACATAATGGTAAGTAGGTAACAAGATTTAAAAAATATAGTAGATTCACAATTATTCCTGCTGATAGAAAGGACAGACTCGGGTAATCCGAAAGTATCCATATCCAAGCCAAAACCCATTTAAAGTCATGGATTCTATCACATATTTCCTTGTTTGTGTACGGAAGATTCAATCAAATTCTACCCACAAATAAAACAATCTTAATATACACTGTTGTAAAAACAACCATTTGGATTTGATATTAAATAGAGATCTTATTTGTTTGATCCAAGAGTGCAACTTGAACCAAACATTTCCCAGCATAAGAGAGTAAAATTAATTTTATATTAAGAAAAGAGTGATATAAGATAGGGATCTGTATACCTCCAAGTAGTATTCTGGGAGCTTAAATTAGATATCGAGTTGGGATCAAGATCGATCAACAGAGTTTATGAGCTTCTTGAAAAAAGACTCTCTTTGCTTTGTATTGTGAGTCATTGTTTAATCTTCTCTCTACTTGTTAGGGGATGTAGTTTGTGAAATAGTGTGGTTAATGGGAGGGGTTTAATGGGGGAGGGGAGTAAAGTGTGAGAAGAACCCAACTAAGAGGGTATTGTGCAAATGGCCATTGGAACTGCAAGGTCAGCAAATGAGTAAATTGGTTGTTGAATATATGAAAGGTGTCTCTTCATAGGACTTATAAAACACAAATAAGCTTAGTGAAAGAAACATCAAGTACAGCTTAATGCAAAAGTATTCAATGTACATCTTAAAAACCATGTATGCTATAACTTCTCTATCTGGTAGGTCAACGCCGAAGAAACAACTGTGCTCCAGACAGGAGATTTAAAGAGAGAGGGGGAGGACGTTTATATATAAACATTGCCAAATTTACGCAGCCAAACCTCTTTTCACAAATGAAAACTATATAGGAATGTTAAATTTTGTATTTTTTTATGTTCCTGTTACTATTACACTATATTTAAAAGTTAAATCTATAATTTACTGTGGCTTAATTTTTTTAAACTAGGTATTTAAAATTTTAAAAAAGTTTAAAATTTTATTCTTAATATTTGTCTCTTATTTTATTTAAAAGAATAAAATAATATTGATACATATTTTATTTTTAAAAACATAACAAACTTTTAAAATAATATATTTATTCAACCAAAGTTCGACTCTACTCAATACTTGGGAACTTTGTGAAAAGTGTGCTTGAGAGAGACACAAAATTAAAAAACTGTGATCTCTTAAATCCCTAAAATAAACACATAAAAGGGGAACAAACTTGATATTTTACATTCCCACCTAATGAGTTTGGATGTAACTAAATCTAGGTTATTCTTTACAATTTTCCATTTTATCCCTTTTGGGTTTTTTGGGTTTCCTCTTTTAGGAAGTTAGGATGCATGTTTTACACTCCTTCCTGGTGAGTTTCGATAGAATGAAACTTAGGTCGGGGGATTGTGCGGTGACGATCTTATTTCTTTAATACGCAACCATTACCTCTTTGTCCAATGGCAGCAATGTAAAGTGTGAACTGTATTATTCTTTTCATTGTAAGAGCCATATTGTGTTTGTCCCTTTTATATGTTTCTAGCCACCTTTCTTATACCCTCTTCCAAATATAATATAAATCTAGGTCAAGGGATTGAGCAGTAATGAAAATTTTCTTCAAGGGGGCGTCATTACCTTTTTGTATTGTGGCAGCAGTGTAAAGTGTGAACCGTTTTCTTCGTTTCACTGTAAGAATCATATTGTGTTTAATCCCTTTTATGTGTTTATTTACCTCTTTCCTATAGTAGCTCAAAAAATGAAAAAGGGTTTTCCAACAAGATGTGTTTTTTGATTGGATATTAAAAGTTTAAATGCGTGGTCAATCTTCCACGAGTAAAATAATCCATACACAAATAATATAGGCTCTACTACAAACAATTTTTATTTTTAATTACACTGTCATTTTTATATATATTTTGATTTTAACAGAAAAATAAACATTAAATTATTGCTGTAACGATTATATATTTTGTTTTAAGTTGACCAAGATAAAAAAATATATATTGTTCACTGTAAAATAAAATTAACTCATTTATAAAAACTAAGAAAAACAAGATTAGGAATGAAGTTGTCCAGGCAAGAGTTTGGGTTCAGGGAGTATATTATAGTACATTCACGACCTTAGTTTACTTGGATGACAGCTCAAAAGGTTATTAGAAATAAATCTCTAATATATCCCTCCCTACGCCAACAGCTGACATCTGTCACGTTGGATAACTGTAATGAAAACACATAGTATTGAATGAATGTTTTAGTTAACCACAGTAATTTCGGCCAATACTATTTATATTTATTTGAGGTCAGGCACAAAGCTTATTTATAGTTTCATTCCACTTAAGAAATTATTATTCACAGCACTTTTTAAAAAGGTCTAACGAATATACAGTAGCTTCAAAATGGTGACCGGCGAATTTAAACCATGTGATTGAACATGACACAAACAAGTTTTTTACAAGGATGCACCCACAGAGCGGATAAAAATATTTTATACAGTTAAATATTTTGAAATACGATAAAATAACCGTAAAATAAATTATATATGTAAAAAAAGTTCTCCTTTCCAAGTAAATACGATGCTTGTATTAAAAGGTATTAATGTATGCACAATATCACACATTATCGATAAAATCACAAAATGAAGAATATGTATTTTTATTATGTTTAAAAGATAGTTTTGAATTGGGTGAAAAGATATGATTAAACGTAATGAAAGTGTGTGAGAAAACTTAAGTTTACATATTTTAAATGTAAAATATAACATTTAATTAAAAAACTTATCATTTATAACAAAACGGTGATCTTTTACACGTGTTAGCCACCCAAAACCCAAAAATGTGATTTTTGAATCGTCACCCAAGTAAACACCTATCATGAACAGACTCTAGATAGTAGAGTAAGCAAAGCTGAGATGGTATGTTCGTGTAATGGGGATGGAAAAAGAAGATAATATCAAAGAGAGTGATGGAGATGAAGTAAGTAGGTAAAAAGACCACAAGTGAGACCACGAAAACGATGGGAGGACCAGACAACAGCAAGTGTGCAAGTGAGAGGAGAAGAATGGACTCTAGTAAAGAAGGAAGAATGGTGAAAGGAGGAAAGAGGCATTTTACAAAAGTGATCCAACCACAGGCTAGAAGCTGTTCCTGATGATGGTTAAAAAAACTAACATTGAGGATATAAAACAAAAGAAACTTAGTACCCACATGTACACATATAAAGTTACCCTAATTAAATAAATGCACAATGTCTAGGATTCAAATAGAATCCAAGTTTGTCTTAGCTTGAAAAGTAATATTTAAATAAAACTTCAAATTAGTTCTAGTTTGCTTACTGAGAAAATGAAGAATAACACATCTTATGTCACAATCACTATGTGAAACCTTAACCTAATTTTGAGATTGTTACTTCACGATAAATTACACGCAACTTATTTAACAAACAAAATTAACTAGGACAAAGTAAAAGTATTTGTACGTTCATACCTTTAAAACTACATAACAATTACTATAAATACTGCTTGTTCAAAAATAAAAAGTAATTGTTTAAGAGAAATATGAATTTAAACAATTTTTTATTTAATATTGCTTGCTTCAAGCCTTGACCTGTGAAGGCCTGTTTTCAAAGAGGATGTCTACGATTGTTTCGTCAGCCAGGGTTGAGATATCCCCAATATCTCTGTCGTTCAAGGCGATTTTTCGTAAAACACGTCTCATGATCTTCCCCGACCTTGTCTTGGGCAAACCTGGGGCATGCTGAATAACCTCTGGCGTCGCAAATGGACCAATCTTTTCTCGAACTGAAACATAATTAATTCTCTTATGTTGTATCAATAAAGTATTATTTCTCTTACCAAAAACTGTGATTCACTTGGAAGAAGGTACAGGAAATATGGATGGAAACATAAAAGGAAACTAACATGATATGGTTTCTACAACGAGAAACATTGCTGCCGTTGGACAAAGAGATAATGGTTGCCTCCTTAAGAAAATCATTGGTCACCACTCGATCCCTCGAGATGGGTTTCATTCTATCAGAACTCATTAGGAGGGCGTGTGAAATGCTCAACTCAACTTCCTAACAGAGGAAACCATAATAACACAGAGGAGACAAAAAAGAAAGTGGTATGGAATGAGAGGACACTTGTCCAGTGGCAGCAATGTGAAGTATGAACTGTGTTCTTTCTATTGTAGAAGCCATATTATGTTCGTATCCTTGTCATGTTTCTACCCATATTTCTTGTACTTTCTTCCAAATATAACACAATTTACCTCAAAAAGTGAAATTATTCTTTAAAGATATATATATATATATATTTATTATAAAAAAAACTGGTAAAAATGATTTTATTGTATATATTATACAAAGCATGCTGTAGAACAGGCATTTTAAACTAGTTTGGATATAAAGGCCATGTTAAAAATTGAAGATACTAATGGGGTTATACTTCAGAAAATTTAATTTTGTCACCATCTTTGAGTAAAAAATTCAATTTGTAAAATTATTTTTCATTTTCTTTTATAAAGCTACCAGGGTGTGTTAGCTTGACAGTTCTAGTCTTCTTCTGAAGTAGGTGCAGTTACTTCGACCCAATGAGGTGATGATGATTATGATTATTTTGTGCCAGTGTAAGTCTTAAACCTAACTTAAGCCTAATTAACCTGAGTATGGAAAAAGACCTATGGTATCACCAGGAATTGAACTTGGGACTTCTAGAATAATATCCAGGAACGCTGACCACTAGATCAAGAGGCCGAGAAAAATTACCACAATTTTTTTAAGTCTTAAGCCAAAGTTGGGTCAAATTCACTATTTTACAAATCTTAATCTTGAACCTGAGTTATAGAAAACATAATTAACATAAGAGAAAAGATAAAATACATTAATGTTAATATTTTTTTGTCACTATGCATTCATTATAACCAGGGCTCAGACATAGATGACAAAAGTTATCAAAAAATTACTAAATCAAACAAACGGAAACTAAAAAAAATTATATACATGCATATTCCCATAATATTGTAAGTAATTTGAATAAAAGCTTAAGACATATCAGAAAGCTCTAGTAAAAGAAACTAAAATAAAAATTAATTCTTTTGTGGTTAAAATTTTATTGTTGGAACACTAAATAGATAAATAAAACAATATATTTTCTGTGCAACATTTATGGACTTTAGTGTGAATTTTCCATTAATTCTATTTTCTAGGGCAGTGGTTCTCAAACTATGGTTCGAAGCAGTGTGCCACACATGTGACCACAGTGAAATGAAGAGTGTGACACAATTGTATTTGCTTTCCCAAATAGTCAGTTATAGTTTGAGACTAAGTTTAAAATAAGTAATCAGTGATCAAACCTCTTATGACCAAAAATCGCGCAACCCTGTTTTTTCCAAGGATATTTCTCGCAGAAGAACATGGAAAATGAAGATGTTTATATGTATGGCAACACTGAAATGTTAGCTGGGTGTTGTGCAGGCCGTGTGACCTTGATATATACACTAAGTCATGTTAGTTGAGTTACAGGATTTGAAAGTGTAAGGTGAGTATTCATTTTGGAACATTATTTTAAGGCCGTGGCTTGGTTTTGTTTAAGTGGTTATATAAACAGTCAGAACAGTAGGTTTTGGAGCTCTGAAAATCCACACGTTTTTCATGAGGTGCCTTTACAGTCAGAAGATTGGAGTGTTGTGTGCAATTTCCCGTCGCAAGGTGGTGGGTCTTCCTTTGCTTAGAGAAAATCTTATTGCTGAACGTTACCAGGAACTTGCTATGCGGTTTATTGCATTACTGAAGGAAACAGGACATGATTGCTGGTTTCAGCAAGATGGAGCCACTACACACACAGCCAATTCCACCATGACAAAGCTGGCCGAGTTTTTTTGGTGACTGTGTGATTTCTAAGGGTTTGTGGACATCTCGTTCCCCAGACCTACCACCACCCGATTTATTTCTGTGGGGATACTTATAACAGTCGGTGTATGCAAACAACCTTTGAACCTTTGCTTAACTACAAACCAACATTGAAAGGGGCATTGCAACTATACCCCAGGCAATGATTCGTCGTGTGTCTAGAAATATGGTTTTACAAGTGAATTTGTGTTACAGAGAAGGAGGATCACACTTTAAACACCTTCTGGGATTTCCTTATGGTTTATTGTTTGGGTTTACATGGCTTACATTAGATGTATATATTTTATGGCACAAAATATTAATTTTTTCCTTTGGGTTGCATGACTTTTGGATCAGTCTGTACTAGCATTTAAAAACTTCGCAAATAACTGCAATGCCTACTATGAAAGTCCGTTCTTTTTAAGATAGCACTATCATAATTATTTCTCGAATAATATAATCAGCAGGTAGTACCGGTAATGACTTGGTCGGAAAACACTTAGCTTGTTTGTTTGGAAATTTCGATAAAAGGCCGGTCAACTTTCTTTAAAAACATATCTAGTTTTCTTGTGTTAGGGGACTTGACACAAAAGAGTTTAATTTTCTTTTACTATTATAATTTGGAAAGTTTTAATACGGTAACAAACGTTGTTTTTTTTGGCAAAATAAATAAAAAATTGCTGCAGCAGAAACAAAGAGTTTAATTTTCTAGACATAGTAATCTCAGCATTTTTTATTAAATATTTGTCATGAGAAGTGCCCGGATTTTAAAAACCTAAAGATTATAAATAATAACTTTGAAATGACCTAAAATTCCAAACAATGACTTCTAATTTACAAAAAATGACATGAGCAATAGAAAGAAACTTGTAATAAATGCACATGACCAAATCAAACACTCAGTTTACAAATGGAAACTTAACAATTTTATGCAATGAAAAGCCTTTAACAACTAAACTCTTGCATTATGCTAAATATAATATTAATTTACAAATATCTGCTTCAGATGCCTTTGTCAGTGAGAAAGTATCAATCGCTGTAGGGCCACATGGTTTTAAATACAATGGTCTGTGTAGTTTTCTGGACAGAACTACTTCTCTATTCTGTCTAAGTTTATACTACCTTTAAACCTCCCCCCACACAAACACCCTTTGTTAAGTCAATAGGAAAGAAAACTATGAAATATCTTATCTCAAGGTAAAGGAAAAAGTTCACTGCTATTCTAAAATATTTTGAATATTTGTTTAGTGAGCCTATCATGAAATGACTATATTTGTTATAGGAAGGCTAAATTTAGAGCCTTTTTTTTATCAAGCCTAGTAAGTCTCAAAGCTACAAGATATGCTTAAAAAGTTGTTGAAAATGAGCCAATGTCATATCTTCACACATTTTTTTATAATAATTAAACTAAAACTAAAAGGTTGTTAAGGAAAAAGAATGTTGTTGGAATCTTTCGACTTTTTTTGACATGAACAGTATTTTTAAATGATGCATCGTAGAATTAAATATTTCGTTAAAACTGAATGTATGTATGGCAATTTCTTGCTTACAGAGACAACCTCCTAAAGATCTGAAAATACAATATTTCATATCTCACCTTTTTTCTTGAGCTCATCTGTGAGTTTCTGTGAGAAGGGCACGCCATCGTTGGGTGTGATGAAGCAGTAGAGACACTCCCCTTTGACCGGGTGTGGCTGAGAGACTACCGCAGCCTCTGCCACTTGGGGGTGCTCCACCAAGGTAGACTCCACCTCCGCGGTGCTCAGCAAGTGACCAGACACGTTCAGCATGTCATCCACACGACCCGTCACCCACAGGTATCCGTCCTCATCTCGCCGAGCGCCTGGGAATAGAAATATGAAACAAAGAGACTATAGAAGCTGTTAGAGATTTAATTTGATTAAGTACTAACTGTTGGTAAAACTTTTCTGTTAATTTATAGCATCATTAACTGTTTACATCCAGTGTCCGGGTCAGTTTACTAAAAATGCCTCCATCTTCCTCTATCCTTCCATCATTCTTCCTCCTTTAATCACTTTTAGTCTTCTCATCTCACTTCCACACTTGCTGTTATTCATGTAACAATGGGTACAACGTACACTCTATAAAGCACTTCCTTACACTTCAAGGGTACTTCTCTTAATTTATCAGAGGATCCTATGTTCATCAATTATTTATTATTATTTGTAAGGATAAAACCCTCAATCTTTTTATGTTCTTTATTTTTTCCAAGATTTAAATTCAATATTTTGTGTCAATAGGTAAAATGACGATTTAGATTTTGTAAAATAGTGAACTCAACTCAAGTCAACTATAATTAAATTATTTGTATGTGGTTTTTATTATTACCGCAAATCACTGCCAGGTCAAAATATACACATATTAGTTACATTACTGGGATAGGGATAAGAAGGTAGAATTTAGATGAGATGAACCTGCCTTTGTGTGGATGGAGAATGGGAGACCATTTAGGGGGGAAAATAACACCTTTGGTACACCTGGCAGGGATTCAACCTGATCTCCAAGTTTTCATGAACCCATCCTAGTGTGAGATTGACATCTTAGACCACGCGGCCACCTTCAAGATAGGTCGAATCTACATTTTTATGAATCTGAATCTTAATTTTTACCTTTTATTCTCCAAATCTCAAATATGAATCTGGTAAAAAATTATGAACAGGAAATAACATAAAAATAGAAAACTATATATATATATATATATATATATATATTTGCTAAAATCAAAACGCATTCATTATAACATCCATATATTCCGTTAAGTGTTAAATTAATGGTCTGGTTAAGTTTTTTCTATAAATAGGTCTAGGATGAACCACTAATAAGTAGTATTAGTGCTCTTAAACAAATTACAACTCAAACAAAATATTTTTATTATTTAAGAATCTTGAATCCTCAAATATCCTTTAGAATTTGAGGGTTTGAGAATTCAAGGCTCCCATCCTTAGTTACAATATTAATTGCGAGCCTTGACTATATTCAATTATAAAAGTCAAACACAAATAAACAAGCACACATTTATAGAAAAGTAAAAAAATTAGGGATGTGTGAGACTAGAAAATTCTAGAAAAAGAAATCTTGATCTCGTCTCGAAAGTTAAAAAATAAATCTCTAAAATTCAAGAAATAAAAAAAAGCAAATAATGGCCCTAATAAATTAAAAAACAAAACTGGGAATTAGTTATTTCCAACTGTACTATAATAACCCAAAAATAGGCTGCATTCCCCCTCACCTTCCCAAAAAAACAGCCTATATTAAGAAATGTTTTGGATATTAATATTGTTGATCAGTCTCAAACTTTGACAATATAAGCTGTTACACTACAAAATTAAATTATAAATGGTGTTCATTGTAATTACCTATCATCATTTTATAACTCAATAGGGAAAACCTCTTTTCGCTTTATGAGGTAATTGTTTTATATTTGGAAGAAGGTATAGGAAAGGTGGATAGAAACATCCCCCTTTTATATGTTTCTATCCACCTTTCCTATACCTTCTTCCAAATATAATACTATCATAATTTTATTAATTGCATTTAAAATGTGTATGAGTTACATCTCGAGTGTTTGAATGAGCTATAAGCCAATCTAAGGCCAGCTCAAATGTTCAAAAGAAACTCTATAAACTATATGTATTTACTTTATTAAACATAATTTACATTTTTTATACTTTTAAAGGACATTTTCTTGTCTTGTTCTCATAGCCCGATACTTTTTATATTCCCGTCTCGAGATCGTCTAAAATTGAAAAAATGGTTCTCGCAAATCTCTAAAAAAAATCTCTAGTGTTAAGAGAAACAGATCTGGCCTCACCATCTCCTGTGCAGTAATATCCAGGGAACTTCTTGAAGTAGGTGGTCTCGAACCGCTCGTGGTTACCATATAGGGTCCTCATCATACCCGGCCAGGGTCTTCGAAATACGAGATAGCCCTCGCCCGCCCCGTGGATTTCCTTGCCACTCTCATCCAATAAAGCGGGTAACACTCCAAAGAATGGGAATGTCTGAAAACAAACAATTTGTTGTATTTTTAAGAAATCACAGAAAAGGTAGATAGAAACATTTAAAAGGGATAAACACAATATGGCTTTTACAATTAAAAGAGGAACACAGGTCACACATCACATTGCCGCCACCGGACAAAGAGATAATGTCTGGTAACAAAGAGTAATTCTAAAATATTATCTTGTAAAAATACTGGAATATATTTGTTAATTTGGGACATTTAACTTAACTTTTCTTTTTTACATCCATTATCGTTTCCAGTCTATGGCCTGGGTCAGTTTTTTTTATTCAAGCCATTATTTTCCACTACTGGCTTGCTAGGTCTGTCGTAGCTTTATATGGGGAACATTTAACTGAAAGCTTAAAATAGTAGGTCTTTGGTTAGATGAAAAGGTGGACTGAAAAATTAAGCACGCTGATTCTAACATGTCTTATTACTCCTTAAACAAGGACTGTGAAGTGACATAAGATGTATTTCCCCATTAATCTCAAACTATCCTTTTTTATACATAAGTTACATGACTCCACACTTTAGTTTGATATAAATGAAATTGTATTAGTCTTTTCTTCAGTCTAAGCTGTCTGGAAAAATGTGAATTCCTTTTGGAAAACATAAGGGATTTGGTAGTAGGAAGATAGTGGCAACCCTTAATTATATTAATTTTCTCTCTAATATTTTGTTTTTTAAATCTATATGTTTAGCAAGTTATTGAAAAATAAAAAAAAATAGGAGGTAGACCCAACCCATCACCGAGATACTGAGGAAATTTGTTTGGTCTCTTGGTGCTCATATTAGCCAAGTTTGACTGTGTAATTCTTATTCATTTTGTTTATTAAATCTCTAAAATATAGTTATCACTTTAAAACTATATTTTTTGCCCCTTTTTCCTTTTATTTGTGAGATATGAACAGAGGTGGATCCAGAGAGGAGTGTGTGTGTAGGGGGTGTACATCCCCCCCTCCCCCCTTTCAATAAATCTTATTTTTAGTTAATTTCTGAATTACTCTAAATTTGTTTAAGGATTTTCCCCTCAGAATTTCCTGAAGGGGAACCTCCCCTGGCCTGGTCCTTTGAGATCCCCCCCACCCTCAATAAAATTCTCACCATGACCCATACCTCCCCCTTTTCATTAAAATCCTGGCTGCTCCCCCATACCCCTTTTTCCACCACAAGAAAATCCTGGATCTGCCCCTGGATTTTAATCTCAGTTGGAAGTAAACGGAGTAGCCGGCAGAGAATGAACCATCTCTAAGCGATCACGATAATCAGAAGGTCCCAATCACTAATAATGTATTGTGTTCAAAACATTTTATAGTATAAATTCTCTTTTAGCCTTTTACAAGTAAAAACATCTATGAATAAAATTTTAGCCCAAATTTTCTTGAACATAACTCAACAAAAAAAATAAAAAATCTCTTTACAAAAGTCAAGATGAGGAAATTATGTTAAATTTTACCAATTTTTTATGAGCAGCCCCTACAAATTAAAAGTTAAAACAAAGTGTGGGGTGCCAATGTTTTGTTCAATCTGTGCGTGATAGCATTTTTTAATTGTTGACCACTTTTTATGAACATTGTATCAATTTAAAATTAAAACAAAATGTAAGGTATCACCATGGAACAGCACTGTACCAATTAAAAGTTAAGATAGTGTTGGGGAGCTGCCGTTTATAAATAACTCACGGCAGAGCCAGGCTTCATGGGGGTACACCCTGGGAGAGGGGTCAGGACGTGTCCCCCAGTCTCTGTCTGCCAGAAGGTGTCTACGATGGAACACTTCTCATGACCCACTTGGGTATAATACCACAGCCAGGCCTCGGGATTAATGGGTTCCCCCACTGAGCCAAGAACTTGCAGAGATGTCAGTAGGTTCCTGAAAGCGTAACGGGACAAACACAAACTTATCAGTTTCAAAAACATGAAAGTTTCAATATCTCTCCAACAAAATAAATAGTTCGAAGTTTGTTTTTACTGACCTGCTTCGACGGTCGAATTGGCCAAGGCGTCAAATCTCAGAATAGACTGGACTAACTATGACGATGAGACCGGGATTTGAATTCAGGTCAGGTGCACCGAGGACAGTTTTTACTAAAGGTGTTTCTACTCTCCCACCATTCAAATGGAGGTACACTTCCTCTATATTAAATCTTCCTCATTCCTAACACATTAGCATAATTAGTAGTGTGTGTAGCTCAAACAGATGGTAAGACTTAATTTTTTTTTTTAATTGTTGAGAATTGAAGCTTTTAAATATATTTTTTATATCTACACAAGAGTTTATTAGGTACTATCATTATCATCATCATCATCATCACTGCATCTTACTATCTGTTCAGGTTATACACATGTAAGATAGTTGCTCTAATGGGGTGGGATTGAGGAAGTAAAGATTTTAGAGGTAATCTACCCGCATATGTGTGGAAGAAGAGTGAGAAATCACTTAAGAAAAACCACCCTCAGTAGACCCGACTGGGATTCGATTAATAAACTCATAACTTTCAACTAATACCTGGCGTTAGATACACTAAAATAAAAATAAACTCCCATTTAAAAAAACAATTTGTTACCACACGCAACTATGCTCACTTTTTAACAGGCTCATCTCCAAACTTCATGAGCGCCCGAATGGCCGTGGGGGCTGTGTAGAACTGGTTGACCTTGTACTTGTCAATAACCCTCCAGTAGCGGTCGTTGTCAGGGTAGAATGGTGTGCCTTCAAACTGAAACAAAACACAATGTCCCTTTTTACATCGGATTTTCCAGAAGTGATATCTCTGCCAGTACACTGCATTTTTTATCTAAGGTTAGGAAAAAAAAATATGGACAATGGTCAGATTATCAAATCAGGCAGATATATGAGAGAAGAGAACAATTCATAGGAACTACAGTCATCGGTTTCAGTGGCCGAATAATCTAAGGCATCACTTTCCTGATAAAATGGCCTGCAGATAACCAAGAGATTGGAGTTTGAATCCCAGTTGGGTCTACTGAGGGTGATTTTTCTTAAATGGTTTCCCACTCTCCTTCCACGCAAATGCGGGTAGATGGCCTCTAAAATGTTTCCTTCCTAATTCCCACCCAATTAAAGCAATTATCATTTATGCGTACAGCCTAAACAGGTAATAAGACATGTTGATAAAAAAAACTCCAGTCCAATTTTCAACGGAAGGTAACTAGAAAAGTTGAGATAACTAGAGCTATTCCTGTATTCACCAATGAATTGACTGGAAATCATTTCGATTCAAGCTGTACTCGCACTCCCAATCCCCGAGACGATACACAAACTATTGATGAGACTTGTGTCGGTGATCAATTGTTGTAATGATATTGGTTTGGATCCCTCTAAAATATGTAAAAAGTTATGGATGAAGGTAATTTTTCTTTAAAGTAATATATATAGAGTATCCTTTTATTATTCATCCGTGAAGAAACACGCGCTTTTCAGAAATAATGTGAAAAGTATTACACCATTAAAATATATTTTTCATATAATTTTTCCTGTTAAAAGAACAACTCCGCAGTATTTGGCAAAGGACGTCAATTCCCTATACTAATAAAAAGCTATCCTTCACAACACCTGTCGCCAGGACTTTTTCTATTGGTTAGTTTTTACACTGGTGACAAGGGGACCAAGAGGCAAGGGGTATGTCATATATAAGCCACTTGTGCGTATGGTTAAGGGCACAACTAGCACAACCACAAATGCATTCGCACTAACAAATACGAAACTAACACACACAAGCACTGACACAGAGACAGCACTTACAGAAACGAAACACAAACACACACAGAGACGAAAGAAACAAAAATACGAAGCACAACAACCACAAAAGCATACGAAAAAAGATAGCAGACAAAAAGACAGAGTACTAGCACTAGCAGATAAACACAGAATATAATAATGTACGTTAATATCACAAGTGTGCATTGATATCAAGCATTTAATTGGAGTATGTATCAGTAATTAACAGATGTCATTTGAATAAACCGTGTGAAACAACAGCCATCAATAGTTCTCTTTCTTTCATTTATATAAATATACCAATCTAATTAGTACTCGACCACGGAGCAATTAACAGCTAGTTAAACAGTATCTATTTCGTATAGTGATGATAGGCGCTCGACCACGGAGCTATAAACAACCGAAATATTATCACTCACTGTCTTTGATTTCAACACAGTCTATCAGACCAGAGTGATAACCACTTATCCCTGAAGTCAAACGAGACAACTAAAAGGTATGACAAAATTTAACTTTTGGGCGGTAAGTATATAATTTATGCTAGAGGTATGCGAGTTTTGAGACTTCAACTTCGCTTAGAAAAAAATATGGCTTTGATAATAATTATGAAGCTTCACCGCTAAAAATATTGACAGTTAAAACACTCAATTTATATCAATTACTGCCATTATGAGCAGTTATACACATAATAAAAGTATTTATTTTAGCATCGCGTATTGTAACGATCTGCTGGGAGAATGCCCCACATTGGTACGCCAATTGTAACGATCCGTTGGAATGCCCCTCGTTGTGACGCCAATTGTAACGATCACGTTGGAATGGCCCTCGTTGGTACGCCATTTGTAAAAGATCGTCTTGTGGAAGCCCCACGTTGGGCGCCATTTGTAACGTACACGTTAATGATGATGTGATTTCCCACATTGGAACGCCATTTGTAAAAGATCGTCTTTGTGGAAGCCCCGCGTTGAGAGCCATTTGTAACGTCAAGTTGGAATGCCCCTCGTTGAGACGTCAATTATAACGTACTCCTCTTTTCTCCCTCACGTTGGAACGCCAATTGTAACATACTACCTTCACTCTGGTTTGAATATGATATATATTACAAATAAATGTCTGAAGAAGAAGATACTTTTGTATAAACTTTAATGGTATAATGTATTACATATCACTGTCGTTTGAAGAAGAAGAATTAGAAACCATTTAGGTGAAAACACCTTGGCCATGATTCCAAACACAACCAACCCATCACTATGTACTACATATCTCTCTCGTCTGAAGATTTAGAATGGAATGACGCGTCTACAAAGCTAGCGTCTTCTTGAGTCGAGGAGTGTGAACCCCATAGTTCACGCTCTCGAACCCAGACCACTCTTTGCTTTCTTTCCATTGACCAATGGGGTTAGTTTCTTTTAGTGTACGTATTAAGAAAACAGACGCGTTATCCTGGACCTGCTATTAAATTACTGCGTAATACAACCCAGAAATAAAACTATGCTTCTGACACGTGCAGCTAAATGAAAGAAAAAAGAAACATGGCTGTAGTCTAGAAAAGATGAGTTTACTTTATATTAACTGAAAAGAAGAAATATTCATATATTTACTTTCAAATATGATCTCAAATATTAAAAAGACAGGAAAAATCGATATCATTACAGTATTACTAACCATTTGGGTTATATGTGATGCCTTTGTACTAATTGCACTAATGTGTTAGTGGTTAGGAAGGTTTAATATAAGGAAGTACACTTGTATTTGTGTGGAAGGAGAGTGGAAAACCATTTAGGAAAAACCACTCTCACTGCACCTGACTGGAATCTAACCCTGGTCTACCCATCTATGGCAGTCTAGTCCAACACAAGAGTAGCGCATTAGACCACACGGCTATTGAAACTGGTTCAAGTATAATTGAATTGTAAGTTTGATTTATCAGAATAGAACAAAATATTACAAACAATGATACAGTAAACATTTTGCAGGCGATTTTAGTTGCTATTTAAATAAACAAAATATATTTTTTCAAGCATAAAACAGTAAACAATAAATATTCGAACATTAGAATATTTCATATATTTGATTTGCGTTAGCTTTGAATGGAAAGAGTGTATGTCACATATCCCTAATTCAAATGTTTATAGAATAATGTTGGCATACTTCCTAAAACACATTAAATGATGGTGAAATCAGTTTAATGTGACCAATAGCGATATTAACAATAATATGTTATTTAGTTAGACTTAACGTCAATACTTGCTGTCAGCATGTTACACTATCCAATCTAAAGAATAGCGAGAAAGTAGAAAGAGAATTCACCAGCATCCAACTGCAGTGCACAAGTAAATCACTTTATGAAAAAAATAAATACCACAAGTTCTGCTGACCAAGCTCCCCTCTTTCCCGCGTGCGATAGAGGGAAGTGTTCTAACTTCGTGCACATCTCTCGATCCTACTCACCACGACAGAAGTAGCCCCATTAGCCAGAGGCCCGTACACCACGTAAGTGTGGCCGGTGATCCACCCAACGTCTGCGGTGCACCAGTACACATCACCAGGATGGTAGTCGAACACATACTTGAATGTTGTCGCAGCGTACAAGAGGTACCCGGCCGTTGTGTGAAGGACCCCTTTGGGCTTGCCCGTCGACCCACTGAACAAACAAAATAACACAGTTTGAATATTTTTAATAGTTTCATTTAAATTATGGAAATTTGATTCAACTTTCAAGTATTATATAACAATTCGATGAAACAGAACATTGCTATTAAAATATTTTTTAATGTGTCGAGAGGAAAAATAAAACAATAATAAAGAACTGGTTGTCTATGACAACAAATGAAGGAAATAATACACTGTTATTTAATCACTTTTTACATTAATTTATAGTTTTCCTAAATATTGCTTCAAAATTATTTAAACGGCGTGTATCGTATATCTATTGGAATATTTTTAGATAATAGCCCAAATTTTATATGAATTTCTAACTATAAACTCAGGCTTCTGAATTGTTATTGGTTCAATAACCTTGAATAAAAGTGTTAAACCCTGACCAGGAAATACAAACAATTTAAACTTTTTACGCCGCCCTTTGTCTTTTTTATCAGTCTGTCGGACATAAATTCCTTCTTACAATTTTTATTTTACCATGTCTTATAGCTCATATGAGTTGTAAACCTACATTATTAGGTTAAAAGAATAGGGACGAGGGAGGTATAACTATAGAGGGTACGTACTGACATTCACATGGAGAGAGAGTGAGAAACCGTTTAGGAAAAAACCCTACTCAGTATATCCGACCAGCATTCAAACCTCAATCTCCTCGTCACCGGCAATCCAGTCTAACACGAGACAATGCAATCACCGATTTTTACACTTTCATTTCACTGTTTGTTCAATGTCAAATTTTTTTTCATGTCTATCTTTTCTATACTTTCTTACTTTATAGCATTAGGTACCATAAAAAAAATTGCACCACTTATCTCTATCTTGAGCTAGTTCTATCCAGTCCAACTCATTACACCCCATTTATTCCAGGTCCATTATAATACTATCCTCTCTTATTTATAAGGTTACCAAAAGTTATTGTATGCAACTTGTGATGATAACTTGATTTATCAGCTTAAAGTAAAATATCACAAACAATAGTGCAATAAAACATTTTCTAAAGGATTTTAGTGTGTAAATTTACATAAGTACAATATGATTTATTTTTTGGAAGCATAAAACAATTAACAAACGATATTTGGACCTCGATTCAGCAACGAAAATATTTCATCTATCAGGTTTACCTTGAATTGAAAAAGTGGACTTTGCACATCCCTTATTATGAATATTTGTTTATATTTCCAATAAATGTAAATATTTGTTGTAGTTAATCTCTAGCTAAGCACCTTAACTCGGGCAATAATTATTTTTACTATTATTTTTATTGTGTCTGTCTACTTAGCTAAAGATCCCAGGTTAAATTTCTGGCATGGCCAAAAAAAAAATTAGTTGGTGAAATGTGGACTTCACTTCTTTGTTTATGAAGAGCATTTTAGCTGTCACGAGGGAAAACAGGATTAGGAATGAAATTATCCAGGAAAGAGTGCGGGTACAGGGAGTATATGTGACTGTAGAGGAGGCAAGGGTGAGATGGTATGGTCATGTAATGAGGATGGAAAAGGAGAGGATGACAAAGAGAATGATGGGGTTGAAGTAGGAAAAATACCAGGAGGAAGGTCAGGAAAGAGAGGAGCAGATAACATAAGTGTGAAAGTGAGAGGAGAGTAATGGACGCAATTAGAGGAGGAAGAATGGTGGAAGGATAGAAGAAGATGGAGGCATTTTACTAAACTGATCCATCCACAGGGTGGAAACAAATGATTAATGATATGAAGTTTCTGAGAGGTGATCAGACAATGTTTTAAGACATAGATAGCACCAGAGCAGTTTTGTCACAGTAAGAAATAAAAACAGCAGTTTGATGCATAAAAAGCTCTGTAAATTCATTTGGTCTTCAAAATTGTATAGTTTCTGTACCTGGTGTACAGCATGAAGAGGGGGTCTTCGGCTCCAACCCAGACAGGATAACAAGAGGTTGAGGCATTTTCCATCTCGTCATGCCACCAGAGGTCTCTGACCTCTGTCATTGGTGTCTGAAACACACAAAGACGCGTGTGTTTACATGTACCGACAGGAAAAGGGGTATGAATTTTAGGTGGATGACCCAAGTCCCAACATTCATCTGGAGAGAGCATAAGTAAAGACATGAGGGAAGAATGGACTCAACCAGAATTCGAGTATCAGCCTTTTGGGACAAGAGTCGAATACGCTACCAGTTCTGACACAGGAATTTAGTCTTTAGTATGATTCTTGTAAGAAAGAACTTTTATAAGATACTAACTTTTTTCAGTCAACATTAATCATAGCATTTTATATTATTATTGGTATTATTATTATTTAATAAGTTTGTTCATTTATTCATTGTATCTAATGTGCACATTTTGAATCAGCTAATTATGTGAGCACACAATTTCTATGAGAGAGAGCAAAAGGGCCTACCAATTTTACCGGGAAAGGTATTTTCACATGCAGCAAGTGAAATGGGACAGACAGCTTTACTTTACCTCCAAAGAAAGCTGTATTAAGGATTTTTATCGCTAAAGAAAAATTTGTTGACCCCAGCTGGGCTTGAACCCATTAAAAATGGGTTTCAAGGCGAGCACTTTACCCCTAGACCACCGAAGTCAACTAATATAAAAAAAGTATAAAATGTAACATTTGCAGATCATAATATGTCTTGACGAGTTAATATAATGATATTACATATCTATGAATATTACAGATGTATGAATACATGTGTGTAACTATCTATATATGTGTGTGTTTTTGTCTGAAATAAGAGAGAAACAATGAAGAGTTGCAATAACCTTAAACTGTATGATCCTCTAGAAGGAAGATAGATATATAATAGTTTTTATTTATTTTTTTAGCACCACACCTAACTGTTCAGGTTATATGCATATTTACTTCTAATCACACTAATTTGTTAGGGATGCAGAAGGTTGAATTTATATGAGGTATACCTGCATTTGCGTGGCGAATAGTGGAAAACCGTTTAGGAAAAACCACCCACAGTAAGCGCCTTAGACCATGTGGCCGCCAAAGCTAGTAGTTTAGTTTTAATACAAGAGTGTTTAAATATAGACTAATTTGAAGGGGTAGAAACATTATAACATAATCCCTTGGAACTGTACAGCCCTGAGCTATTCAGGGCATTTGGTAAACGTACCTCAAGCTCAGTCGAACAACAGAAATCCCCGCCCTCCCCCTCCCCAGCAACCTTTTAATACCTCATTGTCGAAAGACTTCTGCCTTTTCTCCGGGGAAGAGTTGCCATTGGTCTCTGCGCCGGTTCCGTTCTTCTTCTGCGACAAGTTGAGGCGGGGGAGATGCTCCACGACAATACAGGTCTCCACTTCGTGACCCAGTTTCTTGCTGCGCTCCATTGCTAGAAGAAAGAACAACATGTATTCATATGATGGACTTGCAGGTGTTTGTCCAGAAAACACTTATTCAGGGAGGATATATTATTTGTAGCGTATTTATAAACACAGTCAAATTATAAATATACTTAAAATAATTTCATCAAATTTGACCTTTTATTTTTAAGGTATATTATCGCCTGTGACAAAACTGTAAAGTTAATTTTGAAATACTCACACCTCACCTACCTTCCTATCAAATCAAGACTATCTCTATTCTTACCAGGATTTGAACTAAAGTCTCTCTAACATGGTTGGCTATTATTTCAGTGATCATGATCACAGCCAAGGCCAACTCTTAGGGGATGGAGATATATATATAAATATATATCCATCTCGCATCTTACTACTTGTTTGAGTTGTAGGCATATGTATTAATTATGCTATAATGTTAGGGATAAGGAAGGTTGAATTTAGAGGAAGTGTTCCCATATTTTATTGGAGGGCGAGTGAAAAACCATTTATAAAAATACAAACCCCAGTACATCTGACCAAGATTCGAAGAATATAAAAACCACCCCCAAGTGTACCCATTTGAGACTCAAACCTCGACCTTCCTGGTTTCTCTTTCATCCAATGCCCAGTTTTCTTCTGCGTAACCGATCATAACTGGTTAAACGGTTTACCTTGGGTAGAGTTGAATCTGTGAATATTGCTCTTACCTGTGTCACATATCTCCTTGAGATGAAGCAGCTTGGATCCTCTCCACACCCCGTCAGCGGTCACTAGCACCTTGCACTTACAATCACACATGCGCTCACCCAACGACTCGGCCGAGAAACCTGCAAACTAAACACAAAAGTCACACCTTACATAAGATACTTAACGAAATAGATGGTCTATATTTATTATTTATTTGAGTGATAGCAGGTGCCTACTAAGCACAGTGCATGATCTACAAACTAATTTTTCCCAATCAATCTTATGAAGAATTTTAACATTTTTTTTATGTACCTATCACAGCTTACTGCCCATTTGGGCTATCCTCCGCATATTTACACTAATTAGTTAGGAATGAGTGAGGAATAATTTGGAGGAAAATTACCTGAATTTATGTGAAAATAGAATGGAGAATCGTTTAGGAATAATCATCCTCAAAGCCTCAATACACTCAACTGAGCTTTGAACCCAGATTTCTCTGTCTCCGTCACAGTTTAGGACATGCGACCATTGATTCAAATAATTTTAGCATTGGGTGGATGTCCATTTTATTGTTTGTATATAATTTAAATTTATATTAATTACTTTTTAGCTTATTTATTTATCTATAATTAAATCTAAAAATAAACATAGTACTGCATTTTTTATAATATTTGCAGACTTTTTTTTTTTTAGATTTGTTCTTACAAACCAATCCAGTTTTACCCATTTGCACTAATTACTCTAATGTGTTGGGGATAAGAAAGGTTGAAATTAAAGTAAGTGTACCCACATTTGCTTGAAGTAAGAGTGGAAAATCATTTAGTAAAAGCCACCCTAAGTAGACCAAACTAAGATTTGAACTCTAATCTCCCCATCATTGGCAATCTATTGTTTATTGCGAGAGTGACGACTTAGATCATGCGGCCGAAAAAGTGAGTAGTACCTTCTTAATTTTAATATTTTTTTTAGCCTAGCTTGATTTTATATCGCATCAGTAGAAATTGGAAAGTTTTTTGTTTTTTTTATGTAGAAAAGAGAAACTCCTAAAATTAGCTAACAAGATTTATCTGTTTCAAACAAGAAAATCCTTAAAGGATCCTCACCACAATGGAGTGGACGGCGCCGATACGCGAACAAGCCAGCATCGCTACCACCACCTCTAGGATCATGGGCATGTAGAGGGCGACTCTGTCCCCTTTAGTGACTCCCTTAGACTTGAGCACGTTGGCAAACTTGCAAACTTCTTCCAGCAGCTTCTTGTAGGTGAGGCGACTGTAATCATCTGGGTCGTTACCCTCCCTGCAACAGTGACACAAGTCATTAATAGATGCAATCATACAAACTGTGGCTGAACAGTCTAAGGTGTCACTCTCGTATATGATGATGATGAGGAGATCAGAGTTTGAATCCCGGTCAGGACTGAGGGGGCTTTTTCTTAATGGGTTTCCCACTCTCCTTCCAATAAAATGCAGGAAGATTACCCTTAAAATGCTTCCTTCCTCTTACCTACCTCATTAGAGTAGTTATCATGTATGTGTAGAGGTAGTAAAACACAAATAAAGAAGTTTCAAGTAACGCTGTTGAGATGATGGGGAAGGAGGTAACTCTAATATTTACAGAGTAGGCCTCTTACATGGGGGGAGAGGAAGGGGGGTTAGGCTACATCACAGTGCTACGTAACAAAGATCTTATAGGCAACTTTAATAATAATGTTGAGAAAATATTATTATTGTTCATGTTTTACCCGTCAGTAAACATACATATAGATAACTCTTGATTCTGAGATGTATTTTATGAGTCTCTCTTTTAGTGTCACAAAAAGCTTCCCGATAAAATAACGACATTCACTCTTGATGAGAAAAGTTAAATAACACAGGTTAGAAGAGAGGAGGGGACAGGCTAAATGTCTACTTGGTGTTCCATGGGCGGTAGGAAAAACAAAAATAAAGGCAATAAAACAGCATTACATGGTTTATGAAAGACCCATTTGGATCAACATTCAAGTAAGCGTGCCTCAAATTACCTATATTTTTAGAAATAAAAATGTATCTATTCTTGTTTTTTTTAAATCATGTACCGCGTGCTGTAGAACACTCCTTCGATACCAATTTTGAACCAAAACGCTTGAAATCATTTGGAAGAGGTTTATAATTTCAAAACTCAGTCATTTGTCAACTACCCTTGAACAAATTTTTTGACGAGAAACATCATTTTTATCATATAGAACATATCCATTTTAAACAGAATTGTTAAAGCACTTTTATGAAAAGAAAATTTACTTTAAAAAATCACTCACCAGTAAGTTACCAGTACCCTTAATTTAAGAGATATAATTAAAATCAAATAGTTTTGGTCCTAGCCCCAGAGACAGAAAGAATTGCAAGAGACACTTTTTTGAGGTTGGGGGGGACACAAAACAAAAATTCGTTATAATCTCGAGGCTAACTTTTTTTTGTGATCACAATATTTCCTCTACATGAGAAAGTAATAAACAGATATTTATATGGTACCAGTATATTTATTATATTATTATTATTATTATTATTATTATTAGCCGTCTTACTACCCGTTCGGGTTATACGCAATTACTCCAATGTGTAATGGTAGGGTGATTGTGAGATGAAATGAAGGACCTACAGTTTAACGTGGAATCCGAACCACGGTGGAGGCCTGGCATTCCCCACATTCACAAGATGTCTTGTCAGAGGTGAAGGAAGGGTTTGGTAATCAGATAAATCTATGCCGGGACCGAGGATTGAACCCCGGACCCCGGCACAGAAGTCGGACACCTTACCCCTAGACCACTGGGTCACCTTTGTATATTTATAATGTATGGTGATCCTATATATTATTTCTGTCGTCAACATCCTTTTTTCTCAACTAATACAAAGCCTACAGCGATGAGCAAGGTATCAGTGGATAAGATTTTCTTACCGACTCCTGAAATAGCATACACAATTTACGTTAAAACACATTGTTTGTTTAAAGTTTAAGTTAAAAGAAAAATCTAACAATAGTTTTGTATCAAGGTTGAATGTGCAAAAGTTTCGCAATGGTTTACTGCTCAGTTATATTAAGATAAAAATATAGATATAATACATTTATTATATTATACACTATGATATATCTTGTTTTTGTCAAAAGTATTATAGTTATTTTTATATATATAATTAGTTATTTTAATTGGTGAGCCCTCTATTGTGAAAAATTATACAGCTCCATTAGTAAGTATTATTAAAATCTCTTGATAAACATTTTGATAAACTATAGACATTGATAAAGCAAATAAAATATCTGCCAATGATGTATAATATTATTGACTCTCTAAATGACTTTGCAGCTGAAATTATTTTTAGGGATACTCCAAAAGGTTCTTCTTATTTAAAAAAAAATGTAGTTACACAACTTTAGCTGTTCATTGGTAGAAATTTAGTATTAAGTGAAGAGGACATGGTGTTGACAAGTGAATTCCAGGGTCGCGCAGAAAGGGGGAAGTAGTCAAATGTGTCAGTTTGCTTCGGTCCTCCCTTTTTCACCCAACTGTACAGAAATGTGGCATTTAATTTCAGTAGCAAGTACTGCCACACTCACAACGCACACTATCTAGATATGTAGGTACTTTAATGAGTTTTAGTGTTGTTTATTTGCAGACTTTCATAGACTGGCTCTTTTAAAGGTTGTCAGTGTCATAAAGATAAGACAGTAACTTACAGTAGCCCCATGACTTCTTTGGTACTGACTGACAGCTCACAGCTGACTCCTGACAGTCAACATTTAGGTATATACCTAAATTTTGACCGTCAGAAGTGACATCTGCTAAACACATGTTTTTAAAGATCATTTGGTCCGACGTAGGTATACATAATTTGGTCTGGTAACTTTTCAAAGCTGTCAATTAGCACCAAAGAAGCCATGGGGCTACTGTAGTAATAGAAGGAAACTTTTATTCTCATGTACACTATGTTTATATCTTGAAAGCTTATAAGTTAGGGTCATAATACCTTCCAGGATAGCCAGAGTGTACATAAATTGGGTATTATGGTCCTCAAAATTAATAAATCATATTATTATTATTATTATTATTATCACCGCGTCTTACTACCCGTTCGGGTTGTACGCACTTACGCTAATGTGTAATGGTAAGGTGATTGTGAGATGAAATGAAGGACCTACAGTTTAACGTGGGATCCGAACCACGGTGGAGGCCTGGCATTCCCCACATTCACAAGATGTCTTGTCAGAGGTGAAGGAAGGGTTTGGTAATCAGATAAATCTGTGCCGGGACCGAGGATTGAACCCCGGCCGCCAGCACAGAAGTCTGACACCTTACCCCTAGACCGCCAGGTCACCAATAAATCATGTTAACTAAGTTAATTATTGTGTGTGAAAACGAAGCTTTGGATGTTCCATTGCTCTCAGGCCGCCTAAATCCTCTGGGTGGCCCTGAGTAGGTATACCTATATATGCCTATATATTAAGAAATACCATATATATAATTCTTTAAGTATTTTATTATTCAGTTTAAACTGGGGGACTTGGGTAAAATAAAATTACCTAAACAAGGCTAAGTTCATCCCTTTAAGAAAAGTGGAATGGACTTGGAGCCAAGCCATAGACGGTGACGTGATACACCTTATTCAACCACCCATCACTCTTCCCCCCATCATCACCAGGAACCTACGCAAGGAGGGAAATGGCGGGAAAAAGGTGCCCAGCGGAAAGTTTCGAATTTTTCCCCCCCAATAACTTACAGGTAATGCTACAACGATCCAGTGGTTTTTTTAATTTTTTTTGTAGTATTTAATTTGTAATGTTATAATTTGCTGATACAAGAAGTAGTTAACAGAGTAGCAAAAAATTGGGGCCTTTTACTTATTTAAAAATACTATAAGTTTTAAATATACTTTATAATGTAGCTACTTTTAAAAAAATACTTGAGCCTGGTGGTCAAATATTCCAATCTGCTTGAAAATGTTAATTAGTTTATAACTTCATGATTTAAATTTCTTATATTGAAAAATGACACCTGTACACGAGAATCGAACCCGAGACCTTTGGCTTAGTTCGCCAATGCTCTTTACCACTAAGCTATCCGGGAGTCGTCCCGTGCTCGGGGCCATTCCTTACTCGTAGTTTAAGGCAGAATCTGTGATGGATGAGGGGAAATTGTCAGCTACATATGAGTGAGCTATCATAAAACGCAACCACCTCTTATTTTTTAATGAAACAAATAGCCGAAACTATTGTTAATGCATTTTAGTGGGGATATTATAATTGTCGAAATGGCTGCAAAAATGCGAACTACCGAGTCGCTAATGGCTGCGTTGTCTGATGGCTGTGATCTTATGATAATCACATGTTTATAAGCTGACGACTTCCGCACGTCCATCTTAGACTCTGCCTTAAACTATGAGTGAAGAATGACCGTGGGCAAGGGACGAATCCTGGATAGCTCAGTGGTAAGAGCATTGGCGTACTAAGCTGAAGGTCCAGGATTCGATTCCCGTGTCCAGGTGTCATTTTTCAATTTTCAGAATATATCTTATTTTTTACTTTCTAACTGAACAGATCTAGTGACTTTACTGGCTGTCAAATAAAGCCCTTACTATTCAAATTAGAATGCAAATACACTTTATACGATGTTCGTACTAATTAATTGATTCAGAAAATAGACTTTTGAATATTTTTCCCCCCCCAATCTGACAGTCACGGCAACTGTCATTGACGTCAGGCGTGAGTGGAGGAATGCTTAACGATGGGAAACAGAATTAAAAAAGCCGGTTATGACGGACGCACATTACATTCGAGGCCCTGGAAGTTTAGATAATCTACAATAGGAGTGCGGTCAAGTGACAGATAGCAGAAGGTTATTTATTTCCAACATTGACTGGAAGTCACTAACGGAAATTCGGAAATAAAATGATTACCAACACCCAAGTTTAAATAATGGTAATTACAATAAGAGGACCACGTCATTTAGTTTAGTTTGAATCAGTTTAAAAATGGCACTTGGACACTGGAATCGAACCCGAGATCTTTGGATTAGCGCACTAATGCTCTACCACTGAGCTATCCAGGATTCGTACCGTGCTCGGGGCCATTCTTCACTCGTAGTTTAAGGCCGAGTCTGTGATGGTCGTGTGGAGATCGTCAGCTATATCCTGATTTTGGTTGGAAGAACAGTAGAGAAAATTCGAACATGTTTATTTCCAGCCAACATTGATAACATTTCTCTATATCGTTTGTGTTATTTTATAGTAATTGATAATATCTATCAAAAATGACAGCTGTAGATCACATGACTTGATGTATGGATATATTAAAATTGTTCTAGTAATTGTTTTAGTAACTAACTTCTACTGTTCTTCCTACCAAAATCATACTATACATATTAGCGACCAATAGTATCGCGAGCTATCGGATATCACAGCCATGTGCGACTCTGGAGGGCTGTTATGTTGCCAAGTACCTACAAACAGTGCCGTAATTACAATGATTGGCAACTTTTCTATTGATATTAATTGATATTAGATTTAATTACAATCTTGTTTTATACACTTGGCATCATAACAGCCCTCCCAAGACGTAGAGGGCTCTGTTATTTGATAGCTAGCTATATCGATTGATTTCTCATTGGTAGCTGACAATTCCCACTCGTCCATCACAGACTCGGCTTTAAATTATGAGTGAAGAATGACCCTGAGCAAGGGACGAATCCTGGATAGTTCAGTGGTTGAGTATTGAAACGTTAAGCCAAAGTCCCCCGGGTTCGATTCCCGTCTTCATATGCATCATTTTTCAATTAATTTAAATTCATGTTTGGAAATAGTTCTTGTTTACTTACAGTAGCCCCATGGCTTCCTTGGGTGCTGAGTGACAGCTGACGGCTTTGAAAAGTTACCAGACCAAATTATGTATCCCTACGCCGAACCATGTGAGCTGCAAAAACATGTATTTAGCAGCTGTCACTTCTGACGGTCAAAATTTAGGTATATACCTAAATGTTGACTGTCAGAAGTCGGCTGTGAACTGTCAGTCAGCACTAAAGAAGCCATGAGGCTACTTTAGTAATACTATATTATCAATATAACATTTTATCAAACGCCCCTAATATTACTTCCCCAGGATTAGTGTATGATTGGCGTTTTCGTAGCTCTTTGAAATAAAATCAATTAATATAACTATTACGTGTTTTTTTTATTGTTTTGAGGTTGAGAAAACAAGAGATAAACTACGGTACACTATGTACTAATTACACTAATGGGTTAGGAATTAGGAAGGTTCGATTTAGAGGAAATTCACCCGAATTTCCGTGGAGGAAGAGTGGAAAACCACCCTTAGTGCACCCGACCGAGATCAAACACCGACCTCCCCGTCTTCGGCAGTCTATTCTAATACGAGAGTAGCGCGTTAGACCATGTAGCCACCGAAGAGATTAAAAAAGTACTGGACACCAAGATAAATAATTGTTTTTATAACTTGGAGACCGACCCATACAAAATATTTATTTCATAATAAAACGTTTTATTTTGTAAACCCTGCATTAACCATACCACGTCTTAACCCTCCTTATTTCAGCGGTTTACTATCTTAATGTATGAAGACAACGCAACCATTTAGAAGCTCTCGTTGGGTAAATGGACAACAGACGCCACGTCCACAATTTTTTTTTTTTAAATCCAAACGGTTGTTTTTTATAAGTTGGTGTTTCAATAATGTAAAAATGGCTGAAATAAAATAAATATAACCAAATTGTTTGTTGTGAAAGTTTTGATTGCCAAAAGTGACGACTCAACATATGGTCTTGCAAAACATTTGGTTTGGCGGATGGATACATAGTAACGTTTCCTAGATGTTCCTTACCTTATATAGGGTGTACAATATACACTCCTAACGTAGCTGAGCTCAAAGCAAGCAGTTGCGGAGAGTTGTAAGGTATGTCACCCAAGGTCGTAATGGTTACACTTGAATTACAGTGTTTATGACGTGTGTCCGAACACTCAGGTAGGTAGTGGGGGGTGGGGGTGGGGGATTACTGGTAAACTTCGCTAGAAATATACCATATTAACGACATTTTGTGTGCCGCACAGTCAAAGCTATACAGAGAAACATAATAATCCTTTGTATTCGCAGTTTTGTAGTTTGTTTGAAATGTTTACACTTACATTCCCTTTTTACTTTCTTTCGACATTTCGGAAAGTATTGTGATCGTAAAAAGAAAAAAATCGAACTTGAGATTTTGATAAATGTCGACGTTTCCATGACCCCCTGAAACAAACAAAAAAGTGGTTTTCACAATGCCGTTTTGTCTTTCTGTACCTCGGACTAGGGAGGACACTATTTTACCGATTGGGGCTAAAACTTGGTGTCTGGGGTTTTCATAAG
>CABEEJ010000727.1:6673-17188 GCA_901482245.1 Timema douglasi | reverse complement strand
GGGGGGGGTATGGAACGCGAACTGAGGGTATCTCGCATTTGCAGTTTTTATAGCAACATTTTTTGGGGCCAAAATTAATAAAATATTACTCCAGTACAAACATAGATTTTAATTTTATTCACGTGGTGATATTAACCGTTCTTTAATATCTATCAAGTATGTCATGGAATTTTATGACTTTTTCCCCTTCACTTAAAAAGTGATCATATAATGCCGCTACGCTCATGATAGGTATTCAATTTCTGAATAATATTCTAATAAATTGAAAAATGGCACCCGGACACGGGACTCGAACCCTGGACCCATCGCACCAGTGTTCTGGATAACTCGGTGATAAGAACAAATGGCTTGCTAAGCCCAAAGGTCCTAATATTCTATTCCCGTGTCCAGGTGTCATTTTTTCCCATTCATTCAAGTATTATCACAGGTTTTAATTGGTACATACAGGTATATGTAAGTCGTGCACCGATTTAATCAAATGAAAGTGGTCATGTCCGTGCGTGATGGAAAGTGTCACCCTTGCTCCATTTCCTCCTCAGAGAACAAAGGTGGAAAGAGAGAGAGGTGGTGTTGTCAAGACTAGAGTAAACTGTGTCAGTCGATTGCGCAGACTACATTTAGACAATCACCTGGATAACATTCAACTTACAGAAACATCTATATCAGTAGTACTCAGTGGAGCACCAGGAAATTTACTTTTTGGGAAGGAGGAGGGTTGCAAACAATCATGGTTGTAGCCGGAATTAAATTTCATATGCTGTGGGGGGGGGGAGTGTGTTGGAGGGGAAGTTAGCAAAATAAAGGGGATCGGGGATCCTCTCCAATAAAAAATAAAAAATGTGGATGCAGCTAGAAGCTATTTGGCGGGGTCATTTCTTAGAAAAATTTTGCAATTTAAATTCCTCTGGTAGATATTAAGAGTGGTCATATGGCAAATTTTTGAAAACTAGCTATTCATCTGGGACCTATTTGGAGTAATCATCGTTTAGCAAATTGAACCCCTCATTAATGAAAGGGTTTTTATTCCATTTTCATCCAAAATTAGTTGTATATATTATTTTTTAAACTAAAGCCACCTAGACATTACCTTTCTGTGTAGAAACGGCTTCATTCAATGCATTGTAGTGAGAATACAGGGTGGGTTTAGTCTAGCATCATTTCTGAATCGGTCGGGTGAACTGGGGTGGTTTTTCCTAAATGGTTTTCCACCCTCCCTCCACGCAAATGCGGGTTCACCTCCTCTAATTCAACCTTCCCAATTCCTAATCCATTAGTGTAATTAGTACTTAAAGCGTATAACCCGAACGGGTAGTAAGACGCGGTGCTAAATAAAAAATAAAATAAATAAATAAATCATTTCTGAAAGGGCCTTATTCCTTTCAAAAATGAAACCACTTCACAACACCTAACGACTTTTGGCGGAATCAAAGAGTAAGAAGCAATTGCAGCCCTCTATACTATATATATTACGTAGAATAGAGAAGGCTTTGACTGCTAAATAGTAATAGTAAAATACAAATACTATGCCAAGTATGATTTTGATCTTTCATTTGGCCGGCCACAAATAGACACCTGTCACCTGTGTGACATTCTAAGTGCTAACACTCAAGATGAAGAGCCCGATGCTAAACGAAACATCCAAACGAGTTGCGTGTGCAGAATATTTTGTCCACAAGCGTCGTAGAAAACTTTTTTTTAGTGCAATGAACAGATCAAAGAAGATTGCAAGAGTAATAGTAGAATCCTAAGAATATGTTTTGACTTTATGCAAAACTTGCCTCTGCCGAAGATTCCAGTACAAGATGTTTTTTATTTAAGGTGCGGCAGAAGAGAGCGCGAGTAATTTTACAGTTTTTATAGCATTAATTTTTTGCGGGCAAAGTAAATAAAATATTTCTCCAGTAGCAACATATAGTTTAGTTTTCTGCACATGCTAATATCAACAGATCTTGAATATCTGTCAAGCGTGTCCCGGAATTTTGTCAAAACTTTCTTTCTTTATTTAAAAGTTTCCAGGACACCCTTGACAGATATTCAAGATCTGTTGACATTAGCATGCGCAGAAAACTAAACTCTATGTTGATACTGGAGAAATATTTGATATATTTTTTCCAAAAAGAATTTAATTATATAAATACTGTAAACATACTTGCGCTCCCTTCGGCCACACCAGCAGTTATGGGTTTATGTATTTTACAAAAACAATTTAAGGACAAACAAGTCACAAATGTACGTTTACCATGAAGGGATTGTAAGGAAAGGAGCAAATAATGTTTCCTCCTTTATTCTGGATTATGTAATGAAAAATGTACCGAGGCATGTTAAAGTTGCGTTTGTTTGATAACTGTATTGGTCAAAACAAAAAACAAATTATGCTTAGAGTGTGCGATGCATTAAAAACTTAGTGGATATAAATAGATTTGAAAAGATAAAACAGTTCTATACAAAACGGGGACATTCGTTTAATTCTTGTGATAAAGACTTTGGGTTATTGAATTGTGTTCAACACAGTATATCTAGTGTATACTCTGAAGGAGTGCTGTGAAATTGTTTTCGCTGCAAAAAAAAATAGTCGTTTTACAAGTGACCATCAATGTGCGTAAAATTGTTGACATTCGTCGTTTGCTGATGTTAATTCCAGATGAACATAAATACTTTTATAATAAAATACTCTCGTGGCCTGTATTTGATAAGAATGATGTTGACTAACTTCATATTAGTTGAGATATATATGATTTTAGGCAATACATTTATATTTTTATCCTGCAGATATAGATTTTACTAAAGAAATGGTCGTATTCCAATTTTTTTTTTAATTATATATATATGTATATATCTGCCAATAAATATATTTTAAGAGTAAAAGTTGTAAAGTACTATTTATTTAATATGATTCTTAAATGTCATATAAAAATGTGTTTCATATAATTGGATACATTTGCTACGAACTGTTTTTTTGTAGTTCCTAAAAAGTTTATTTTTCGGAGTAAGGTCCTTTTATAAATGACTGATTCAATTTTTGAAAACTAGATGATTCTGGGACCTATTTGGAGTAATTTTAGTTTGACAAAATTTTGAAATTAATTGCCAATTATATTAGAAAATGTAGGTTAAATTCATTCAACACATCTTGAGTGCTCGATTTGATAGAACTTAAGTGTATTTTAAGTACATAAAAAAGTGATTTGGGTCTTTGAGGGGAGAATGACAACTGCCCCATTCCCCCCGGAGTGCACAACCGATAGTATTTAGAGTCACGTTTCACGAATTCACAGTGGCTCATTGGTCAGGGGAGCCGAGTAAAATCAGATTAAGATATGATTGCTGTGAAAGTTTTGATTGCCAAAAGTAACAACTAACACATGGACTTGCAAATCATATGGTTAGTCAAATGGATACCTGGTAACTCTTAAAAGTGCACCAACCTTTTTTTTTTCTTCTTAAAATCCAAATAGAATTTAGGATCATTCAAATTTTTAAAATTGTCTGGGTAGAAACACTCTAAACAGTTTCAAGGTGTATAATTATTTTTTTAAATCTTATAAGACCACTTCAAATAGTTTTTAGGGGCATTAAAGTTTCAAACATTTGCAGAGGGAGGAATCTCGATTGCCACTTTGGGCGCAATAAGGTATACCTGTCAGCAGACATTCAAATAGGGCCCACTCGAATTGCAGACTACAATATTCCTGTCAGCCGGTCCACACGAATTGCGGAACAACCTGTAATCTCATTCAACTCCTAACCACTAACCTAACCAAAGCTTGACTAACCTAACCTCGACTAGCCTAACCTCGAATAGCCTAGCCTCGACTAGCCTAACCTCGACTAGCCTAACCTCGACTAACGTAACCTAACCTAACCTAGACTAACCTTACATATACTAACGTAACCTAAACTATAATAAACCTAACGTAACCTAAACTATAATAAACCTAACGTAACCTAACCTAGACTAACCTAACCTCGACTAACCTAACCTAACCTAACCTAAACTAACCTTACATATACTAGCGTAAATTAACCTCGACTAACATAACGTAACCTGACCTAGGATAACCTAGACTAGACTAACCTAACGTAACCTAACCAATACTAACCTAACCTATACTAACTTAACCTAACCTCCAGGTTCCATTTTGAACAAAGTCCCTACCGTATTATTTTAATTTTACTCCGCAGCTCGTGTAAGAGTATTACCGAGCTCAGATGAGTTGCTCCGCAATTCGTGTGCACCGGCCACTTTGGCATGGGGGACTAGACTCATTTAAAAAAAAAATCCTCCTCCCCCCTCCTTCTCCACTTTACACAATTAACGTTCGGATCCCTTTCACCCACATTACCTAAACTGTGGTGTGATGGTAGAGTGGCCCCGCCATAACAAACTATTCGGCTCGTTAATAATATGTCCCACGGCAACTTACGAACACCGTCATATATAGCTCATATTCCACGTATATGATTAATTTTACAAAATATTCAGTGACCGCATGATCTAAGGGGTCACTTTCGCAATATACTAGAATGCAGATGACTGGGAGATCGTGGTTAGAATCCAGGTCTGGTGTAGGTACCAAGGTTTTGTACCAAAATAGTTTTTCACTCTCCCTCCACACAAATTTGGGTGCTCTTTCTCTTAATTAAATCTAACTTAAACTTCACCCATTAACGTAATTAGTACATAGGCACATATGACTCGAACGAGCAATTTGACAGTTTCAAAAAAAAAGTTGTACATCGGGTAAGTATTCGGTGTGTATTAAACCTGGGTGACCTTGAGGTCTAGGGGTAAGGTGTTGGACTTCTGTGCTGGGGTCAAGAGTTCAATCCTCGGTCCCGGCATAGATTTATCTGATTACAAACCCCTCCTTCACCTCTGACAAGACATCTTGAGAATGTGGGGAATGCCAGGCCTGCACCGTGGTTCGGATCCCACGTTAAACTGTAGGTCCTCCATTTCATCTCACTATCACCCTACCATTACACATTAGCGTAAGTGCGTAGAGCCCGGACGGCTAGTAAGACGCGGTGTTAATAATAATATTACGAGAGTGACAGCTTTAGACCATTCGACGAACGTAGCGGGTATAAGGAATGTTGACGACTGAATGACCCAAGAATGGGATGGCCCCCAAAATGCCCCGAACCCGAGTGTCAGACCCGGCACCACCACCTAAACATATTGTCCAAAGTGGCCCAGGCATGGGGTGGAGGCAGCCCTTGACCAGGATTGAAATTTTTGGGCTAAGAGCCAGAATCCTACCCTGACCAAGCGTTCCTCAACCAAAATGTTGGGGCTAAGACCCCCCAGAGGTGAACTTAAACAAAGGGGTTTTAGACTAGCGTCCTGGGGCTAACGGGTATGGAGGGGTGCACGAGGTGAAAGGCGGTGCGTAATTGCACAAACACCGAGTTTTTTTCATGGAGGAGTGGGTGATTGAGCAACCAACACCACTTTAGTGTTTTATTGATCAATGATCAACTATAATAGGTACTTATGCCATATTAAAAAATATATAAGCGGGATTTAACTTATTTCATTAAAGCTTGATAACGAAGGGAATTTGAAAAAATTCTAAAATAGGCCTACTTTTTTGTAAATTTAAACTAAAATGAGTTTGAAAAAAAAATTAACGCTATTGTAAATCAAATAATAATTATATAACTTCTTTTTGAAGAAAAAAAAATTGAAAAAGAATGGCTAGGCCTTAGCAAGATACTATGTGAATTCGAAAAAGGCCGTACCAAGGCGAGGCTGTTTTGAGGATTCAACCTCACACTCTCGCCTAATGGCGGAAGTATTATTAATAATGTATGTATTCCTCTCTTCCAAGTCGCACCACAAGCAATTCGGCTAGAATTTAAAACCCGACATTCGTGCCACCGGCAAAAGCTTGACGAGACTAGATTTTTACTCGTGTATTACAATGAGGTTTTAAAACAGCATCAAAACTGACTTTTTGATTTTAAATCACTGGGGTCTTGCATGTCTCCTAAACTAATCTCTGGTCTCCTTACTCAGTATACAATATTAGGGCTATATTTTTTATTTTGAAACGGTGAAATTACAGCATAATGCCTATATACTAATAGAGAATAATTAAATAGTAAACGGTTATGAATTTTGATTACGAAAAATTGTCCATATTTTTTCCAGAGTAATCTTTCTGCCGTGTTTTAATTGTAATTAATTACATGCAAAAAAAAGACACTTTAAACTTTGTGTCGGGTTAAGGTGACGCGAAAAAGATTAAGTGTATTTGTAGTTTTTATAACAAAACATTTTTTTGGTCAAAATAAATCAAATAGTACTGCAGTTCAAACAAAGTTTAAATTGCTCCACGTGTGATCTCGGCAGTGCTTGAATGTCTTTTACTTACTCCATCAAGGTTGTACTGGAATTTAATGACAACTTTTTATCGTTATTTAAATAGTTTGTCACCTTATCCGCTATGCTCATGATAGATATTCAAGAACTGTTGACGTCACCTTGTGTTTGTACGGAAATATTTTATTTATTTTGACCAAAAAAATGCTTTGCTGTAAAAATTGAAAAAAAACACTGACCTTTTCTCCCGTTCCTTAGAACCCCACCTTAACCTCAAAAAATGAATAATTGAATAATAGTAAAAATAATAATGTTTTTCTGACGTCATACAATTTAATAGTTGGGAAGCTACCACTTTTTATTTATTTTGTATACATGTTCGAGGCGCGAGATTCAAATATCAATGCAGGCTTTAGATTAGCCACAACTGATCCAACAATTGAAACGGTGATGACGCTTTCAAAGACTTTCAGACTTTTTAAAATAAAATAATGTTAGTCACAGTTAGTTATTAATTACCGTAGGTGTTTCCCAATTTAAATATCCAAATATCTAAATGCAACTGAATGTATCTTAAACGCACCATTTTACCATAAAAGAAATTCATTATTGAAACAATTCTATACTATTATAATGTCTAAATAGAGTGTTTTAGTTGAAAGGAGCAGAGATATTGTTGAAATCAGATCACACACAAATTTAGAGATGTGTCTCTACTCAGTACTCACCAGTAAAACGCAATTTTGTCTCCGAGCCCGTTTCTGACGTTTTTGTCCAGAAGGTTGTAACAAATGTTGGTGGTCGCGCCTTCCATCCATTTAATGTGAATAGGTCCTTTCGTGAGATCGAAATTGTATGAGTAGAATTTCTCCGACGGTACAGGCGTTTCCCAATGAAATTGTTTGGCGACGTCACCCCAGAATTCGTCGGGGCTATCGATCGATTTTTGGTACAGATCCTTGTACTGTTTTAGTGAGGAAACGTGTGCCCTACTTGAAAACGACGGCTCTGGTAGATACACTTCTTTAGCCATGCTGGACATTGTAAAAAATAATGTACGTAGCTCGAAAAAAACAAACACACGCACAACACAATTAAAACACGTATGTATGTGTTAAACCGACGAAAAAGTAGACTAGCTACAATTCGCAACGCCGGTTTGCTTCTAACTATGCTCACACAGCTGACGAGTCGTTGCTGCACTACATTTCTAATCGCACAGACAGTTCGGATGAACGCCGCTAGAATGCAGTAGGCACGAAGACGAAAGTGACCAACTACACCTCGTATGACTCTCGTTCTTCCTATCACAACGCTCTATGATTGGTGAAGACGATCACGCCATGTTTGTGTCACGTCAAACGCCAGTTTCAAAATGGTTAACCTATATTTTCACTTTAGAAAAAAAGAAAAGTTATTTGACAAGCGTTAAACGCAAAGATATTATCACTAGTGACTGAAATTGTATGTATGAAGAGGATACATTAAAGAAGAGACTAAGAATTTGCTAATAAGACGATGGAAAACCACCATCGAAGGACCTGGTGACCCGAAACTTCCGATAAAATACAACAAATAAAACATTGTTGTATAGATGCTTTCTTGTGGAAACACTCTAAAAATGTTATGTTTTAACATTAAAATAGAGTGAAGAATGTATCGCCCGTGATTATAAAACAATAATATTTATTGAATAGTTATTTTTTAAATAGATATCAAAATGCAAAATCCAACAACACACATTTGTAAGGACTTTCTTTGCATTAAGCTAAACAATGTCCACAAGAAGTTAAACTTTTGAAAATATGCTAACATTAATACAACTTTGTTAGTTTTCTCTTCATATACACACATAAAAACGCTAGCACGCAGTTTATTTATTTTACCATATTTCACAACTCCTTCGTTTATGCTAATCAAGGCTGTAGCCAGCCAAAAATTTCATTTTTGGTGGGCACGTCCTCCAATCGCCAGAAGTAAGAAAACATTATAAATAATAAACAGTTCTAAAAGCTATCTGAAGTGGTTTTTTTTATGGCAATATAACCCCCCAACTGCCGTAGGCTAGGAAAAATTCAAAATATTAAACCCCTCTAGAGGCTCTCTGAAGTGCTTTTTATCGTGACACAGCCCCCTAATTTGTATGTGTATCTTAATTTTGATATTGTTTAAATTTCGGGGGGTTTTAACCTCCAAACCATCTGGCTACGGCCTTGATGCTAATGTATTAGTAATGAGGAAGGTAGAATTTTGAAGGAATATAACCGCGTTTGTACAAAGAGAGCTTGAAAACCATTTAGGAGAAAACACCCTCAGTAAAACCGGCCATGATTCGAACCACGACCTTCCCATTTATGGCAAAACAGACTTTATGAGCTTGACATTTAGTCCGTGCACCCACTGACTAAATATCAAGCTCATATAGTCTAGTTTTCTGGTGACGGGAAGATCGGATTTTGAATCCCGGTTGGTGGTCGGGTATACTTTCCCACACTCTTTCTCTCCACGCAAATATGGGTACATTTCATCGTCCCTACCTCATTATTGTTACTAAAGGAGTGTAGCCCGGATGTGTGATAAAACAAAGAGAAAAGGGGGGGGGGAAATCAAGAGGGCTTAATGGGAATGGGATGTACCATAGACCAAGTTCAAGAAAACTGATGTTTGTGAGGTGTGAACCCTGGAGTCCCGAAGTAGAAATACCAAGACATGGGTCAGGGTTGAGAAAAGCATGCTGATAAACCTCACCGCCAGTGATTTACCAAGATCACGTCAGTCGTACTGGGAACCGCGATGTCNGAAAGGTGGGGGGGGGGGGGAAACAACAATAAAACACACCATTAGGCGCAGTAGTCGTGGCATAAAGTACAGTCACCGACAGTAAATATAGGCCTTTAAAGACACGGCTGAAACACAAGCAATTAAATGAGCAATCTTTTGAATGTGGGCGGATAGCAGACTTTGTGTTTACTTTCTCTCAACCACTCGGAGAGAGAAGTATTGTGATCATCAAAAATATCTAATTCGAGACTATGATAAATGTCGATGTTTCATGACTCCCCCGAAACAGAAAAAGTTGTTTTCGCGTGCACCGTGCCATTTATTTTCTGTAGTTTGAGAGTAGATTTTGTTTTCTAGACAGTAGTATTATTACTATCCATCTTCCCTTGATTAATTTATTATTATTGATCAAACATCACGATCACTGTACGATTCAGCCCCGTCCGGCTCACCTCCTCTCTCTCTCATCCATACCTCCATACTCAACCAGTGGGTGATGTCCGACGTTTACCCTCCCCCTAGGAACGGATCCGGACAACTGGGCGCTTGCGAACTGGGCACTGGGACAGTTGGGCGCCACCAAAACTGGGCGCGGCCTTAAAAATGTGTGTTTTAATTGTAAAAATAAATAAAATTAGGTTAGGTTAGGTTAGGTTGGGTGTTTTTTATATTTTTTATGTATTTTTTAAATCAAGTAGTCTAACTTTATAAATACAAACAAATTAAGTTTCCCTTGTTATGATATTTTTTTAAACAACCTCAAAAATGAATATTTACGTAAGAAAACAATCATTACGTTTTTACACTGGCACCCAATTATATTGTCACCCAGTATTGCCAGTGCCCAGTTGGCGGCGCCCACTTGTCCCAGACCACCCTAGGTGCGCCTAAAGTTGACCGTGTTATAAGCACACCTTTTTACGTTTCTTGGGCACAAACAAGGGACGAATTAAGTAGCCAAACACCCACTTCGCCGTCCGCATAGTCTAACCGTCTGACGCGCAGACTCTCGCAATAATATATTATACCACCGATGACAGGGAAATCGAGGTTCGAATCTCGATCGGGTTAAAGTTATGGAGAGTGGTTTTGTCAAAATGGTTTTCTAGTATCTCTCTATGCAAATGTGGGTACACTTCCTACCAACTGTCCTTCCCTAATCCCTAAAACCACTAGCGCAATTAATATATAAGCGTATGACCCGAGCGGGTAGTAAGACGCGATGCTAATAAATAAATGAAAAATAGCAAAGATAATATACTGTAGTTGTTAGTTAGTGTTATATCCTCATCTAACTATCATATTCTTTAGAATGAAAAATGACTCCGAAACACGGGAATCAAACCCGGGACCTCTGACTTAGTACGCCAATGCTCTTACCACAGAGTTATCCAGGACCCCCCCCC
>CABEEJ010000726.1:191728-226625 GCA_901482245.1 Timema douglasi | reverse complement strand
CACTCTCCCTCCACGCAAATGCGGGTTCACTTCCTCTAATTCAACCTTCCCAATTCCTAATCCATTAGATTAATTAGTACTTAAAGTGTATAACCCGAATGGGTAGTAAGTCGCGGTGCTAAATATTATTATTTATTATTAATTCATACTTCCCGGTGAGCTATAAGATTGAGACTCCACACGAAGTATCGTAAGACTATGAGAATGATGTGAGACATCATAATCCTGAAAAATTCGAAAAGGAGCCGAATCTGTGGCCCCAAAAATTTTCCATGCCTTTCGTATTGAAGTGGGGGTTTTCAGAAATGGTAAACAAGATTCCATAATTGGTTTTTAAAACTAAAATCAACTTACCCTCACTCGGTACCCAAATACAAGATAGGTGAGGAAGGTGAACCATATAATTATAAAAAAAACCTATAGAGGAGGTAGTAAAAAATGTGGCAAGAATATAGAAGGAACCCTCTAAATAACCAAATTAGTCAAATATTTTATCTTTATAAGTGGGGAATGGTAAAATGGGGAGGAGTGGGGATGGTTTTAAATTAACAAAGGTAAAATAAATTTTCTTTGTGGTAAAAAATTGAAATTTGTCGGATAAATGTAAGGACCACTCGACCATAATGGAGGTTTGAACATTCTTGAATTTAAAAATGGAGCCTAAAAGGAAAATAAGTTCCCTTCAACATTAAAAAAAAAAATGGTAGCTTTACTGGAAAATTGAAATATTTCATTAAATATAACCAGAGTATATTGAACATTTAAAATTCGAAATTGTGTCACAGGAAATGGTCACGTCTGGAAATTTTCAAAACTAAAAATATCGGTGAGGTAAAAATTGAAATTTAGTGAGATGGAAGGGCCTATAAAATGACCACACCAAAAACCTAATATTTTTAAAATTTGATATTATAAAGTAAGATAGTGGGTGTGGACGTAGTAAAATTGGCAAGGAGAAAAAAAACGCTTTTACTATGGTATAAAGTATAAATTTCACAGATAGATTGAAAAGTATGAAGTTCTTTTTTTATTTTAAAATTCAGATCTGAATTGAAAGAGAACCAAGAATTTCAAAAATTTTTCGAGGTGTGGTAGAAAATATCGATAATTTCAAGCCAATGGGAAGACCACCCCCAATAATAAAAAGTATAATATACTACTGAAAATTTTAAATTTCAAAATTGTTTGAAGAAAATGATGTCAAGTTTTATTTATTGGCTTGGAAAATTTTATAGAATAGGGATCCATGAAATTGATGAAAATTGGACAGCTAAACTAACAGAAACAAATTAAAAAAATTATATGGTAGATTGTTTTAATTTTGTAGAGGCAGTCGGAAAACACCTAAAAAAAGTAATAATGTATTTCAAAGGCGATCCATAATACTTCTATCAAGTTCCATAACTAAATATCAAAGGATAAGTTATCGCCTATACAGGAGCGACATAATAATGAAAATAAACAACTGATGGCCTAGCTTGGTGAACCATGATGCTCTTTGGGAACAATTATATTCATTAATTTCATATAGTTTCCATCCTAGTCTATTTCATTTAATTATTTTATTGTTTACCTAGGTGGTCTTTAGGTAAAGAGCTGACCTCAGGACACGATGTTCATGGGTTAAAACCCAGCCAAGGTTTATTGATTTGTCTTAAGCAATAGAAATTCCTAGCTCAATTTTTTTCGGATTGGAAGTAAAACCTTCAGGTCTTATGTGGGTAGTGGCATGTAAAGGAACCCTGAAAGGTATGTGAAAATACCTTTCCTGACAAAAATTGGTAGGCCCTTTCGCTTCTGTTCATAGAAATGTTCTTGTGGATGAAATGGATAATGAAGATATTTTATTATTTTGAATAACTACAAGCTTCTTGAAGAAGACAGGCTTAAATACTATATATTATTAGCACCACGTCTTACTACTCGTTCGGGTTATACGCACTTACGATAATGTGTAATGTGTAGGGTGATTGTGAGATGAAATGGAGGACCTACAGTTTAACGTGGAATCCGAACCACGGTGGAGGCCTGGCATTCCCCACATGTTTTGTCAGAGGTGAAGGAGGGGTTTGGTACTCAGATAAATTTATGCCGGGACCAAGGATTGAACCCCGGCTGCTAGCATAGAAGTCTGACACCTTACTCCTAGACCGCCAGGTCACCCCTTAAATACTAGTTTATATATATAAACGCTAGTGTGGTAGGGATGGGAAAGGTAGAATTTTGAGGAAGTGTACTTGCATTAACGTGGAGGGAGAGTCTGCTAAACGATTTTCGTAAAAATAGCCTCGGATCACCTTGAAGGGTTCAAATCCCTAACTTTCGTCATAGGCAAACCAGACTAAATGAGCTGGACATTTAAACAATGTAGCTAGCTACCTACAGGCCTGGTTTTATTACATAAATACATACATTTAAATTAAATTTATTTGAAACCACTTCTAACAAACACTTTTTCAAACAAAATCACCATGTTTTGTTCCAATTTTTTTTTATTTAAACAGGAAAATCACTGTTTAATTTGTTGTCAGTTCGTGTCTTCTCCAACCCGCCTCTGTGGCGTAATTAGCTAACGTGCGAGTTTCGTGTTTAGCTAGACTGCCGAGGACGGGGAGATCAAAATTTGAATCTCGCTCGGGTGAACTGAGGGTAGTTTTCCTAAATGGTTTTCCACTCTCTTTCTTTTGAAAATGCGGGCTCACTTACCCTATATTAACCTTCCAAATTCCTAACCCATAAGAGTAATTAGTACTTAGCCTATAACCCGAACGGTTAGTAAGACACAGTGCTAAGTATTATTATCTTCTTTTCATGTGCATTTGTAAATAAAGATTACTGTAAAAGTAGAATCCACGCTAGTACCAAATTACGTCCAATTCTCCATGATGGTTACTTCTTTTGATTAGTCACCATTAATTGGTCGTCCGCACAGTAGGGGTCTAATAGTGGCCTTGTACTGAGCTCAGTATCGAATTATGTACGGAGATATCGTACACGAGAATGGGGCACACATAACAATCTCGCGACGACTTCCACGCATTTACAATCTCTTGCTTTCGAAACAACTCCAAACCCACCACCCGCGCTCAAGTGGTTAGAATGATCGATCAAAAGTCTATGACCTGCAACGATGGTCACATAGTCTAAGGTATTACTATCGTTATCGACTGGATATAATCTTGGTGGGTGCATCGGGGAGTGTTTATCCACATGATATTTATCATCGTGGTTTAATCATTTTTATTACACGTTAATCAGGGTGCATTTTCTATTAATTTACTTCTTCATCCCTATTAATTATATCAAGACTATAAATAACCCTTTATTAATATCGTAGGTGGATAAATTAGTCAAAACAGTAGAAATGATAGGGAAAATTTTAGTTTGATGTATTAATATTTGAAGAGAGAGAGAGAAAGTAGAATCAGGAACTACAAAACTTACTCCTATTGGGTTTGTTCGGGACTAAACCCTGATCTCCAAAAACAAGAGAGAATTGTAATATATAACATATACTATGATTGTTTATTGCTTTTATTGTATTATTATTAACTTTATTCTTGGATAAATCCACAATCCAAATGCACGATATTAATTTAATTCTTAATGAGAGGAGTGAAACCTAATTTCCCTTGTGATATACGATCGGTACATACCGTGAATCAAACCACGTATTTCTTAAAACATTTGGCAAATTCTCTTAACCACTGAGATAGGATGAGTTACATTCTCTGATGAAAAAGAACGTAAATAACTTAGCACAGTGGTGCATCCATAAATGTTTTGAGAGAAAAAAAACACACATAAATAATAGCTTCGATAGTATATTATCCTAAATAGGAAATTTAGGGGATGTTTTAATGTGTGTGGTGGCACACCTTTTGAATTATCATTGTTGAAAGCCTGGTCTTAAATGTGGTCCTAATATTAAACCGCCATATTCTCAGTGCTCCTGATAATTCAGAGAATAACTCTAATATTGAGTCTATATTATTGTTAATATGTTTTAAGCTTTAGTTTAAATTATTTGTGGTCTTTAGACTAATTTGACTCACCCTTCCATTTTGTGCTCATGACGTGGTAAATGAATATGGTGATCGAGTAAATCACATTCAAATTCAGACGGGAGACGAATAGTCCCTTCTTGTATGTGTCCCCTCTGGTACTTCCCCCCCCCCCCNNCCCCTTCCCGACCATGATTACTGCGGCGGTCTTGTGGTTCTAACAAGGGGTGGCCCCCCGCCGGGGCTATTGCCGGGGACCCCCGCGTAGAGGTCATCTTTCATTTACACTGACCCGGGCCGCCTTGGTAGGGGAACAGGACAGAGATGGAAAGGGGGAATAAGGGGGCACTTGTTGGAAGCCACAAGGCTATTATCCGGATGTCTTTTTTTTAATTATAGTTTTTACAGGCACTTTTATAAAACACAAGTGGAGACCACACCTTTAGTTTACCCCCTCTCCCCTCCCCTTCTCTCTACCTGACTGCTTTCGTATTACCTTGAGGTCCGAATAAAGTTATTTTTTTTAAATCTGTGAAGGCCTACACAACCCTGAACATAGCGAAAGCTTGGATGTTTACCGCCCATCAATTGATCAGTTAAGAGAGTGCATCACATGTCAATCAACTCTGTGATACAGTCGGCTAGAAATAATAAATTTATTATTATTATTATTATTAGCACCGCGTCTTACTACCCATTCGGGTTATACGCACTTACGCTAATGTGTAATGGTAGGGTGATTGTGAGATGAAATGGAGGACCTACAAATTAAGGTGGAATCCGAACCATAAAAGGAGGCCTGGCATTCCCCACATTCACAAGTTGTGATTAATACACATCTTGTCAGAGGTGAAGGAAGGGTTTGGTAATCCCGGAACCCCGGACCCCAGCATAGAAATCCGACACCTTACCCCTAGACCACCAGGTCACCAATAATAAATTTAGATGAACAATATAGCACGTGGATCATTTCTGATTAAACATTAGTAAAAATAAGAGTTAAAAGAAGTTACTAATAATGAACATTGTTGAAATATGAAATTATATTTGGATAAAAACTGCATTATAGAATTGCTTCACAGCTGAGCAATGTGCACAAATCTTCATTCTGTCATTGAAGGGATTTACTTCAGTTATTAACAAGAAACTTTGTCTCCCATCGTCACCGTGGAAAATTTCGAGTAATCATTCCAATACTGCACCGCATACATTTATAGCATGTCGTAGGTGTTTTATTTTCTCTTTTGCTACCATACTACGCGCACGCGCGTGCACACACACACACACACATACATATACACAAACAAAAGATGCGAGCCGGGAGCTGAGTTGGGCCTGCTATGATGGTTGCTCTTAATCTTCCAATATAGCAGCGAAATCTAACATCAAGCAATCTCATTCCTGCTTGGGGCAAACTAATCTAATATTTTAAAACTAAATTGAATGTAATAATTGAAAATTGACATCTATAAACATGAATAGAACCTCTAGCCTTAAGTGCCATTCTCTACCAATAAGCTAACGAGGAATAATTGTCCCTTATTAAGGCTTGTTCTGAGTTTATAGTTCATTGGCTCAAGGTATCGGTGCATTAAGTCGTTAGTTCCGGATTTAATTCGCGTGTCATGTCAATTTTCAACTACTCTATATTTTATTTAAAGATGTATCCAATGACTGTTATATCAATCACCTGAGCTAATATTCATCTTAATAATCCAAGTTAATGTATTAATAAGTTTGTTAGTACCTGTGTCCACTTTATTATACAAGCAACATAAACTATACTCTTTAAAGGAAAATATATACGATAGTAAAGTAACCCGCTTCGGTGGTCGAATGGTCTTTGACGGCAGTAGACAAACTACTGCTCTCGACCAATTTTATATGGGCCGCAAAAGATTTAGCAAACAAATAATCGTGTTCATAAAAATAGACTAAGAATATTTTGAGAAATATAAAGTGAACAAGGTTTTTGCTCCGTATATTTTCTAAACTGGCCCACGATATCATCAAGGCTTCCAACCCCTGTTCCAAGGAATCAATCTCGCAATAGACTGGATTGCCAGTGATGGCGGGGAGATCGGTGCTCCCAGATTCGCGCTGAGGGAGATTGAGGAAACATTTTGGAAATCCTCACTGCATGCAACCAACTGGGATTCGAAGTCTGACTTAGCCATCCCCGGAAAACCAGATGCAATTTGAGAGTTGACCTCCTAGTCTTTAAGGTAAAGTACTCGCCTCAGGACCCTATGTGCGTGGGTTCAAACCTAGCTGGTTTCTAATGATTTTTCTTGAGTGATAAAAATTTGTAGCACAATTTCCTTTGGAAGAAAAATAAGCCGTTGGTCCCATGTAAATTGTGGCATGTAAAAGATTTCTTGAGGGTATGAGAAAATATCTTTCCCGGCAAAATTTGTAGGCCCTTTCTATCTCGCTCATAGAAATTCTTGTGTGTTGATATAATTAGTGGGTTCAGAAAGTGTACTTTAAATACCTGTAGTAAATAAATAATAAAGATAACATGAACGATTTTTCCAGTCTTCCCACCGGCATGAATCATTATACCTATATTGTTCATACAGGTGCTTTAGTACGTTGCAAGTGCACAAGTCAGCTCTGTTTTAGTGGACTCGAATCGGAGTTTTTTTTAGCACCGTGTCTTACTACTTGTTCGAGTTATATGCCTGTATACTAATTACACTAACGTTTTAATGATTTCGGAGGTTTAATATAAAGAAAGTGTACCCACATTTGGGTGGAGTGAGAGAGGAAAAGCATTTAGGAAAACCCACCCTCGGAACATTTAACCGGGATCGAACCTCGATATTCCCACGTCCGACAGTCTAGTCTATAGCATGAGTAGCATCTTAGACCATACAGCGACTTAAGCGGCTGAGTTCTGTTGACAAGATTGTGTTACTCGCATGGTTTAAGTAGAAAAAATAATAGCAGAAAGTGTTCGTACTGTTCCTGCTCGAATGAAATTCTTATAGAATTGAAGTTGACATTTGATGGATATCAATGTTTTATGCCCTCGGACCCCGAAAATGTGGATTTGGCCGTGCCATCTGTCTGTCAATTACTCGTCCTAAAACCAAAACTATTTTAACATCCGGGGTAAAACTTGGTATCTAGAGTTTACATAAGGTTCCGCAGAAAGTTTTTTTTTTTAAATTATAGCTCCAACCCTAAAACTAAGGGTGGTTTACTTAGGGAAAAAAATCGTTAATATTTAAATCAGCTGTAATAATTTTGACTAAAATTTCTATCTAGGTACGGTTAAGCATTAAAAACATAATGTTGTATCTCATTTGCCCCCAAAAATGACTTAGAAGGTATTTTATATTGCCTAAGCTTATATCTACAAACTTAAGCATATCTTCTCTACTCTTCGAGATACGAAATAAATTATCATTGCAAATTTGTAAGATTATTATTAATGCAGAATCTTTTATTTGAAAAATAGTTATCTAAAACATTAGTTTTCAAGCTTAAAGAGTATATATATATATATATATATATTATTATTCACGTTCGGGAAATGAGGGTATGAACGTTTACTGAACTATAATATTTCTGTAATGGTGTATATTATTTTATATATGCTCTTTGTATAAATGTGATGTTCTTTTACTGCCATTATGTTTCTGTAACAGTGTATATTTCTTAGTTTCTCTTAAAACTATATTATGACCGATCTTAGGGAAATATTGCATTAATTTATACAACCAGTATTTTGCTCTACACATATGCTGGGTAGTGATTTGTTACATTTTTTAAAAATTTATCTTTGGTCATAATTTTTTTGTAATTCTTTCTCTTTTTGTTTTCATATTATCTAAAAAGTGTTTTCCTACAGTGACACACGGAAGGTAGGTCTACTATATCTCTCTCAGTTTCAGTGTTATAAGAAAATGACTCAATTTTTTTTATCAAGGAGCAAGAAAGTATTTTTTTGGCATCGAATCATTTATGGTTCTTGTAATCAACGGAGCGAAAGTTCCATAAATACTTAGATGTTTCATAAATTTTATTGTTTCATTCTATGACCAATTTTTAGTTGGCACCGTATTGAATTAGCACTCTCACGCATATAAGTACCAATTTACTCTAAATATTCGAGTTGACTAGCAAGTAGGCCTATCTATTCTAGCGATGGGTGTCTACTTAGAGTCGAAAAGCATTCGTGTTCGGTTTGCGCAAATGTACGAGTTGACTCGTTCCAGTATACTCGTACCGTTTCAACGCAATTTACTGTAGAAAAGCTTTCTTTTCTAGCACAAAAATGTCCCAAGTATTTTTTCCTAAACACAAATAAGTGATCTGTATTTGAAAATAAAAATAAGCTACATAATATTTTCAAATGATTAGATTTTTTTTACAAAACAAAACTTACACAGCTATTTTTAACTAAAATTGATATTTTTCTTTCTTTTATTTGAGGTATTTAACGACACCTAGCCCTCAGCCGTTAATTCATTGTAGTGAGAGGGGAAACCCACATTTCGCTAATGATACATTTTTTTGGCCATGCTAGGAATTGAACTCTGGACCCTTAGCTCAGTATACAGACACGCTACCGAATGAGCTAAGGTATCGGAAAATATTAAAAGCTACTCAAAGACCTACTAAGTGTTTTTCCAAATGGTTGGGGTATTTAAAATAAATTAATACTTGCATAATTACTTGTAGCAAAAATAAAACTTTGCATAAACTTATGTTGTTTTTCAAAATGGTTTGTGTATTATTTTCAAAACAAAACTTGGATAGTGATCTGTAGCAAAATAAAACCATGCATCGACATATTATATTGTCTTTCAAAATGGTCTGATTAGATTTTACAAAACAACTCTCGTAGTGATCTGTAGAAAAAATAGAACTATGTCTGGACGTATTATATTGTCTTTCAAAATGGTCTGATTATTTTTTACTAAACAAAACTCGCGTAGTGATTGTAGTAAAAATAAAACTATGCATACAAAGTTGTATTTCCAAATGGTTTGGAAGCTGCTGGCTCCTTCCACATCATTTTGCGTGCCGATCAGACAACGATGAACTACGACTTGGGTGTTGTTCCCATAGTGACCATTATTGTTTAATAGTGCAGAAGTAAGTGGGCAGTGGTAGCCAAGTAGACCACGAAACGTGTAGAGGTCACATCTGGGTCAAGTGACCCCTTCCTAGACATCGATTACTTATCAGACTTTGCCACAAATGTTGCTAAGGAAAGTTTATGCTTCTAGAGGAGATTGCGTTTAAACAAAGTAATACGAGAACCTTAATTCATTATGAGTGTATCTTTTATTTTGTTAAAAAGAAACTGGTCACATTTATTTATCAATGCACATAAATGGTTTGAGTTTGTTCTTTAGTAAATGACTAGTGGTTAATCAGGCCGCAGGTTAGTGAATAGTAGTCCATGTATCAATTTCTTGATTTACAGATGGATATACATTTATATGTGTACATTTTAAAAGTAGCGTTAAGTTTAGAAAAACCCCTCCCCCAGTTGTTATGGAGATACGTCTGGGAGTAGTGAGGTTGGTGGGGATGGGGGTGTTCAAATTTTAGCGCCCGTGGGTACCTCCCACACGAAGGGCGACTCACTAGCCCCAGCGGTTCAGGAGATATGAGTTAGTGTTTTAGGTTAAGTGGTATAAGTAGTTTTAAATAGCTTTTTTTTTTTTGCCAAAGGTCTGTGTTATGCCCATGCAAAATTTCAGCTCAATCAGTATAGTGGTATTTGAGTGAAAGGATGACGTAGATATGTAGTACATGACACAATGAAAGAGTAACTACTTCATAGTTAGTCAATAGTAAAAGATATTAAAATTATTCTAAAATATTTTCTTAGAAATGTTGAAAAATTAAATGCATTCTGAATTCATCCTGAGGCAAGCATACCTCGGTGAGTTACACTCTGGTACAACTTATAAAATAGGCCTATAATGTAATGACTAATGCGTCAAGGTAAGTTAATATTTACAGAGTAAGCTCAGTGTGCATTCAATACACTATTATCGTTTCATATTAAATCCTTAGATTAATGATATTTTGATATTAAACTAATAGAGATATCATAAAACCATATATACTTTTTATCAAGGTGTTTTAATATTCTTTAGTTTCTCATATCAAGATTGTGATCATGAAAAAAAAATCTTGCAATTATGATGAATTTTTACGTTTGATGCGAACACGAACAAAAAATTTTGATTTTACAATTATGTCTGTACCTTTGTCTATCTGTTCGTCCATGGCCACGTATCCGAAATGGTTGGGTGTATTTTGTTCAAACTGGATATTTATATTCTATAGCACTAAACAATTTGTTTTTGTTTGTTTTTTTACCCTGGCCCTCCAATTAAGTGTAGTTTACCGAATATAGTATTTTTTTAATTCAGCATTTTTAGAAAATGGCTATAACCATTTTGTTTGAAATGCATATATAAATTTTTTTGACATATTTAAAAAAATGCACGGTATTCATAGTTTTATTTAAATTTCTCTCAAAATGAAAAAAACATCAACATAATTTTGCAAATACATCCAAAATTAAACACAATTTCATATAGCCCGTGGAGCTTAATACAAGTTTATATCTTATTCAGCATTAAAATTAAATTTGGACAAAAAATATAAAACATTCCAGCACTAATTATATGATTAATCTAGTTCAGTAGATTATACTGATTTATGATTCAATATTCGGATGGAATAATAGCATATAAAGTGATAAGATATAAAACTCATAGTTTGACGTAGTTTCTAAAATTAAATGAAAAATATAGTAACTTTTTAAATGTTATAAAAGGTTTTTTGCTTTGGCATTCTAACTATAAATATTGGTTAGAAAGCTTAAATCAGAGAATCGAACAAATATTTTCTACCTATGATTATGGACACACTTAAGAAATACTACCGAAGCAAAATAATTCGGTTTACTAATAATCTAATAAATTATTCTCAGATTCGCTATTATATTAATGATTTTTTCCCCTCTCCTGTGCTTTAAGTTCTGGTTCAGCACATGGTGAAACTTTTAGAAGTTACTGTGCAAACTGCCTTGGTTCGTGAAACAGGAAATGAAAATATTGTGAAGACGGAAACGAGTAAATGTAATGTATGCGGCATCTCAGCTGTACTTTAATTTTAAACGAATTAAAAAATAACAAAAAAAAAGATTATAAAAAAAGAAGGGAGTTATGGAAAAGACCACAGAAAAATAAGACAATTTTTTGGGGCAGACCTCGTTCGGGCAAAAATATGTATAAAGAGAGAAATATATGCCTTGTAAATTACTCCCTATTCTCCCTCTCCCCCTCCAAACCCCTTGAACAATTTTGCTGTGCCAACTGCTGGGTAATATTTCCCCTTTCCCTCTCCTAACCCTCCCTTACCACCCATCTACTGTAGACCATCTCCTTTTTTTACGCATTCGAGATGTGAAATTTGTGATTATATTTTACATGTCTTCATATTTTTTCTTTAGCCTAAATTTTCTAACAAAATATCCCAAACAGTCGTGACATGTTTGTTATTTATTTGGGTTCTTTTGAACCATTTTAATGGTAGGCTATAATATTTTTAATTTCTTTGCTCTAGTAAATTATTTACTAACTCTTTTTTTGATAAAATTTTACTTTTCTATTTTATTAGTATTTCATAAATATAAACTATGTGAAATATATTAAATCTGGAAACGTTAAATTGAAAAATATTTGAAAACATTGCATAATGTATACTAAACGTTGATTTCAATCTATTAAATTAGATATGATTACTAAATATTTTAATTAATTAACTTTATGACATTAGGTTGATTGATAAGGTCCATATATTATATAAACATTAAGTATGCCGAGTATTAAAATCTTTTTACTAAAAAAACCTAGTAAGCTTGATCTAAATTTCAAGATTAGTATTATATCTAGATAATATTTTTAAAAAATATAGTAGACCTCTGTGCTCGCCTCAGAATACGATGCTCGTGGATCCAAAACCCAGCCTAGGTTAACGGATTTAAACAAAAAAATATAAATATGTTGCACAACTTCCTTCGGAGTGGAAGTAAAGACATTTGTCTCATGTCGATTGCGGTATGTAAAATAACCCTGGAAGGTATGCAAAAATATCTTTCCCAGCGAAATTGGTAGGCCCTTTCTCTCTCGCCTATTGAAGTTCTCTGTGATGATATAATTAGACAGTTCAGACAATGCACTTTAAATACCTCAAATAAATAAAAATATAAATATAAACTAGCTGTAAATAAAATTATTTGGGCAAAACTGTAGCATGTCAATTATATAATATGACATCTACAATCAAAGTTTCATTAAAAAAATTTATCAAAATTCCACAAAGAATTTTAAAACAAGATAACAAATACTAATCTATTCCAAAAAGAAGAGACAGTTGGTGACTCACTCAGAATTGATGTTGCCGGGAAACGCCCAAGCGCCGAGGAACATTGCCCCAGTGGACCATTTTGGTATCGTGAGCATTTTCCCGTCTTGATCAAAGGGCACACGTCGAAGAAAAGAGAGATTATTGTCTCTGCTCGCCACTCCTGTTGACAGAGCTAGTGAGCCAGTTCTGTTTCTATATAACAGATTCCTCGTGGGTGGATCACATTTATGTATTCCATTATATTTATTCACCGGAGAAGGAACCACTCCATACAACCTCAGCACCGAAGACTACCGATGACCACAATATGTCAGGCGTCGGTCGGACTCATCGTCGATTTGCAGAGGAAGCCTCTTCTGAGAAATATTAAGTATCATATCAGAATGTCTGACGTTGCTATCTATGTCCCTCAGACATAGTTTCATTGAGTATTATGTCAGATTATCTGACGTTGCAATCTATGTTCATCAGACATATTTTCATGTATTAGAATATTTTGCTTCATTTTCAATGTCGATTAGACATTGAGTATTATGTCAGAATATCTGACGTTGCTATCTATGTCAATCAGACATTGTTTCATGTATTAGAATGTCTTTCTTTATTTTATATGTCCACCAGGCATAGTGTATTGTGTTAGAGTGTCTGAGTTATTTTCAATGTTCATCAGACACAAGGTTTAATGTCAGAAGTTATAACAATATTTTCTATATCCATCGGACATTATTTATTTAGTAAGGATGTCTAACATTATTTTCTATGTCCATCAGACATAGTTTCTTTAGTCAGATTGTCTAACGATTATTTCTCTATGCCCATAAGGCATAGTTTAAATACGAGGGCTCTATGCTCTACATATATATAGGACCAGATGATTGAGTATACTGGGTCCGTAAATTTGATTTCCTTTTCTAAGTCCTTAAGACATTGTTATATTTTTATTGACACCCTAAACGATATGATCTCGTTTAGAATCTTTTTATAGCAACAATCAGATCATCTAACATTTTCTTCTTGAACCTAGTTAGGTCAGTGACTAGGTGCAGGCACGATTACACCCTTTTTTGTGTAGCAATTTACGCTGCGCAACCTGTGGAAACACTACAAGATTGAATTAGTGGCTCGCGAGGATAGTGCTTTCTTTCAGCCCCTTCAGGCGCTATATTTATCCTAGTATTCAAAGATAGTTTGTATTAGCTAATGTATGCCCTAGTAATGGGTAAATGTATAAATTTACTAATGATTGCTCTGGTAATACTCATTAGGAAATGACCGGCCATAGTAAATCACTGTGTAGATGCCTGATTGTTAGCCATCTATTATTTGTAAAATTGAAGCTCCTCTTATAGGATATTTTTCTTAGGATTTTTCCGTAACTCTCCATGGGGGTTAGTACACGCTAACTAACTTAAATTATATTCTTCTTGATAACTCTAAAAATAAAAGATTTGATGCTATGTTTCGTTTTACATTGTTTCACTATTATTCATGATTATGCCCCTCAGGTATTAGTCTGGTATTAGCCTGGCTAGATTGTCCTTTTTTATATTGCCTAAAACTTAGTTCCCCCTTTTTTTATTGTTGCCGAGCTGTGGCAGATGATTCAAACTAATATCCCTATTTCTATAGTTATTTAAAAAATGTTCTATCTAAATACTGTAGGTTTCCTGTGGACAAATTAATAATACATATTTGTCTAACCTAATCTTTTATACCTCAATAACGGAATAAGGTTATCATTATATAATCGAATTTAAACCTTGTCACTCTTGTCACTCAAATGTAATTAAACCTCTTTTTGTTGAGCTTCTAATAAACTTACATATTTCTGTAATGCTTTTTCTTTCATCAGGTATAACTTATTTAATTATGTAAAAGCAATCCTTTCTTTTTCTACGTGATAGAAGTAGTACACGATGCAAAACATTATTATTAAATAGAATGTCATTGCTTACACCAAAACACTTAATTAAATAAGCAATCTAAATCGTTTTAATATCAGCTCATTTGAACTAGCATTTACTGTGTTTTGAAATCAAAGTTCGTTTGTGTTAATTTACCTTCAAGGTCAAGTTAATCTAGTTCTAGCTTAAGCCCTACCTACAGACTCTCATCCATACGTCTGTGACTCGTAAGAAATCAATGCCACAGTATCGGATAGCTCTCTCTAAAGAGTCCTGATCTTTAACCTTATTCAGGTCCATACTTCGTAGAAGTTGGTCAACTTGAACTTCCTAAGGTCCAGTTCATACGAACTACCAATCAGATAAGTGAATATGTGCGTCCGCACAGAAATAAAAGCACCAATGGCAGTTAAAGGGTCCGTTGCTAATTATAAGTTTGATAGTTCAAATCATGTTATAGATATAATGATTGTACTTAACCTACAAGTCAATTATATTCCGGATGTTTTCCCCAAAAGTCGTTTTAAATTTTTTTTTTATGATCAACTGACTGCTAGGTGGTTGCTCCTTGCTGTAGACAATTTTAATATCGAATAAATTTATTGGAAGAAGTTTATGAATATCTCATTGGTTGGTACGGTCACGTGATTCAGGATACGAACAGTGTGGATGCCAATAGAATTTCCAAGGACCACGGACTGTGGACTATGGTCCTGTACGGAGTCTGTAGAGGGGGCTTTACCCTGGAAAAACCACATGCCAAGCCATAATGCCAATTAATTATCTAAGGGCTCCGGAGCTGATTCACTAAATACCCAAGAAATTAATGATTACTAAATTGGGTTTGTTTCCTTTTCTCGCATATTAATTAGCTAATTTCTTCTGGCGACCTATTTTATTCACGCCCAGTTAATTTTCTACTATTCAGTGCCCAACCCACCTGTTTAAATTCCTTCAAGTTAAATCAACGGGTTGAATCCACCAATCCCTCACATAAAAAGTGTCCAATCTACCACCACCTTTATATTTTTATGTCCTATAACACCATCAATGTTTACTTGAAATATACAACTAAAGGAAACAAGTTGAGTAGGTTGAGGTTGAATAAAGTTCCCTAGCTTTTTCTTTAATAAAAAACATATTTTGGTGGCCTAGAATACCCTTAGCACACTAATTAGGGATAGAACTAAGTTACTTTATAAATAGTTCTACTACAACAAAGGACTGCTATTTGTTTAAACGACCATACACAATTTAGAATTTATTTCCATGGAATGTACCAAATTAAAAAAAAGCTCTCAGAAAAACATTTTTCTTTTCTATTTCAGTTACAGGAATTTTTTAACTTTTCAAAAAAACATGCTTACAATGAATGCGTGTTAAATTCTCTGTGACTCTGAGGTCTTACGTTTTTAACTATTTTTTTTTCTCTTTTCTCCCTCGGTAATGCAGTTATACTCTACTAAATATCCCTTAGTTTCTTATACTTTCTTTAACCACACTAACCCCTACCAACCCACCCCTCACCACCCTTTTAAATTTCCTTCTTTTGGTGAGCCCACAAAACTTTCCATCCCTCCCACAAGTAAAACTAATTTCTTGATAATTTGAAAGTAAGAAACAGATTCTTAGGAAAACAGTTTTAAAACGAACAAGAATGAGAAGAGAAAGAGATAAAAAAAAAAGAAGCAAGCGGATGAAAAAGAAAGAAAGAAGTTTATTTTAATCTGAACAACCAGCATTGAAATAAGGCTGGGGGAAAAAAAATCCGTAATCTTCTTACAGATTTTTTTCCCCTCCCCTCCTACTAGCATATCCTCCCTCAACTTATTCTTTCGCTCCGTTTATCTTTGAATTTCTTTTCCTTTTTTTTTTCCTTAGTTATTTTTTTTATTCGAGTGGAACTTGTTCCTGTGAAGTCATAAAGTAAGCTGAAGATAAAAGAGGGATGCAAATCAAACAGCTAGGACTGGAGTTAGTCTCGTGTTTAAGGGATTATGGTGTTTGGGGTTTAGGGTGGGGTAGAGGGTGGTGATAAAGGGGGTAGACAATATACGTTCTAAATCGTTGCCACTTCTTCACACACCACCACTCCCCTCCGCCCCCTCCTCGTAACCAAAATGCTTCCGTATGAGTGGCCTAATTTTTTGGGGGTTAAAGTGTGGAAATATCTCGAGCATTGTCGAAGTGGTTGAAAAGTCAACTTTAATGTTAAGTGATAGGAATGGATAGGTAAAAACTAAAATGTATTTTGAAATAATTTTCACATTAACATAAATATGCAACATAGAAGAAAATCTGCTAGAATACGTCTAAATATTAGATTGTGGTAGGATTCATTTAGCTCGGTTGGATGCACGTCTGTCTCCTTACATAAGGAGGTCGGATTCGATTTCTGGCTCAACGGAAAGTTCTATCGTCAGTAAATATCATAAGTTAGTATTTTACTTTTCGCAATTGAATTCACGGCTTGAGGATGAGGGAGAATAGGTATTTTCTGATCTTGATTACTTTGAGATACATATTATCTGATAGAATGAAGGTGTATAAATATTTAGGGACAGTTCCAACTAGCAATAACGATATTAGCTTAGAAATTAGGAAAATAATACAGCACGGAAATACATGCTATTACTTGGATAGGAAAACTAAAATGGTTAAGGTGCCCTTTATGTCCCTCAGAAAATCTAAATCATATAGTCAATCTTCATCATTTAAAAGTGTAAACTCATCCGGTAGTTCCCAGTTTTTTTTAAAGTTTTTTTTAAACTTCTGGCCATTACCTTTTAAACTCCAAAATATCGCAAGCCCTTTTACCTACGACAGCTAACGGCCACTACAATGAAACAAGATTATCATTGTGTTTGTTGGCGGAATTCCCTTTTGTTGAGGGTTCGATCTAAGACCTTGTTGATACATTGCACTTCTGTATCAAGTCAGAAGAGAATTTATTGTTATCAGCACAACTTTGTGGATAATGTAGTGGTATTTAAAATCTTGGCGCTTCAAATAACCTTCCAAACAAACTTCAAAACCTTTTACTTTACTAGTCATTGACGAGACCTCGTCCGTAATGAAACTGCTAAAAAAAAATACTCTCCCCCATGAAAATAAATGGCGTAAGTCGAGAAACTCTTCAGCACTAGCGGTAAATAATACACAGAGAAGACCAACCTAATATATAAGATTTTAATACTTTATTAACTTGACCTTAAACATGTTTTATTTGTATGCCAATGTGATAATTTGTTAATGTTAAATTTTCTTTCTCTTGACCCTTCAAAGAGATAACATTTTGATCCAAAAAAAATCGACCAAGAGAGTTTAATAAATGTCTAAGTTTCATGATTCCCTGAAATATAAAAAATTGTTTTCGCGATGTCATCTGACTGTCTATCTATCTATCTGTCTGTCTGGAGCTGAAAACTTAATACCAATTGGGCAATATTTTGGCATTTGGAGTTTTAATAAAGTCACCCCAAGGAATTTTTGGAACTAAATACCTAACTCAAAAATTAAAGGTAGTTTACTTACTGGAAGGCCAAAAGAGAAGGTATAACGACTTTTATTACATTTTGAAACCAAGCATTGTTTAACATTACAAATAAAATTACAACTCTCGTTTTTCCATGAAAAAGAATTTAAGGGTCACTTTAGAGACGCACAATTTTACAATTTTGATCATACATCCCAAACAATTTGAGATATAAATAACTTATCGTTGTAAAGTTAGTATTATTAAAAACAAAACTATTTTAATTTTGACTATCTATAAAACAATAGTTTCTGAGCTATAAACAAACATATTTATATTTATTTATTTATTTAAAATATGAAATTGATTGTTAATTTCTTTGGTGGACTGTTTCTGCAACAGTGTGTGTTATTTAGTTTTACAGATTTTACGAACCTTTTAGTAATGGTTTCTATTTTAAGGTAAAAGAGAGAAAGTCTGTGTGGTGCACCGAATAATTCATTTTTTATCTACGTTGATTTTATAAACTCCTTCGTGTGACCCTAGTGACTCGCGTGCCATGGGCTACACAGCTCTGTTCTAAAAATAAGAACAATACAAATCAGAATCATCATCAAACATAATTATAGTTATTTTTACTTGTGCTTGTATATGTTGGTAACACTATTTACTAATACATTATGGGCCTATTAGATTAATGATTTTTATGCAAATAATTTTGCTTGGTTTTCTGAATTTAGTCCAATTTACGTAAGAAGAACCTTATACGACAGCTATAAAAGTCACTAGATCTACTTTCACGTATTAATACGTCAAGTCATGTAATCTACAGTTGATATTTTTGATATAAATTGTTAATACCTGTAAAATATCACTAAAAATATGTTATATCACTATCAATGTTGACGAAAAAAAATCTTTTCTTAAAGGTTCTTCTTATGAAAATTGGACTGTATATGTATGTGTGTAGGGAGTAGGAACACAACCACCTTCAAGACACTTAACTAAATGTGAAATTTTTTGAAATCGTTTTAGTTTGTACAACCAAACTTTTTAAATTTTTATATTTTAAATGTCAGGTGTTTTCAAGATTTAAAAAAAAAATAGGAATAATGCTTAGCAATATATCCGTTAGTTAACTTAAAATTAGCAAAACTTAATCGTGTGGAGTTTTTAAGTTTCTGGATTTGCTATGGTTTAAAATTAGAGTAAGAAATAGAACTATACAATTAATGGTAAACTACTATTTATACAAGTTTTTGGGATTTGCATCTGAGCTATTTTCACTGAAACATTATCATTTCAGATGAAATCTCGTTAATAGTAGAAAAAGTGAGAACTACTTTTTTAAATTTATATTTAAAATTAACATTTTTTTGTATTAAATGTAGAATTTTTATATTTAAATAAAAGTGTAAATAGTAAAAAAATACGTTTATCTTTAAGTTTTAGTCTAAAACACACACATAGATAATAATAGACTACACTAGATATACATACAATATTTAGTAAAACTTCAGCCCAACCCCATTTTCCTAGCTTGAAACCTTCTGGATACGCCTCTAGGTCAAATAAATTATTACAAAATATGTGTATAATGTTGGTAGCTTGTGGTTGGCTGCCAGGGTTAAGCAAGCCTTGAAAGGACTGTATTATTAAACCAGCTCTCTACCATTCAGTATCAATTCTCTCTCTCTCTCTAAATCCAATACATAAATAATTAGCCATCACTTTATTGTTCGTGTGGCTAGACAAATGCAAGGGAACAATATACTATTACAAGATCATCAGAATGGGTTTTCTATGAAAATAAAGTATGAGCTGATTTTAGCATAGGGTGACTTGTTGGTCTTACATATGATGTGTTCTCCTTTTCGTCGTCCAATACTAAATAGTCCTCCTACAAAATATTATTCGAATAAAAACAAATTTTACATTCTATAGTCGGTGACCTGGCGGTCTAGGGGTAAGGTGTCAGACTTCTATGCTGGCGGCCGGGGTTCAATCCTCGGTCCCGGCAAAAATTTATCTGATTATCAAACTCTTCCGTCACCTCTGACAAGAAATCTTGTGAATGTGAGGAATGCCAGGCCTCCACCGTGGTTCGGATTCCACGTTAAACTGTAGTTCCTTCATTTTATCTCACAATCACCCTACCATTACACATTAGCGTAAGTGCGTATAACCCGAATGGGTAGTAAGACGCGGTGCTAATAATAATAATAATACATTCTATATTGGAAATATTTGAGTAAAAAATGTGATATTATTATTGTTTCATTCGCACCTACTAGTGCAGAGTTTAATAACGTTATGGCCCGCTTCGGTGGCAGCGTGGTCGAACACGCTACTCTCATTTAGGTATATATTGCCAGAAACGGGGAGATTGGGGTTTGATTCTGGTCAGATGCACTGGGGGTGGTTTTTTACTATGTGGTTTTTCACTATTGCTCAACGCGAATGCGGGTGTATTTCCTTAAAATTAAACCTTCCTAATCCCTAACACATTAGTGTAGTTAGTACATAGGCGTATAACCCGGACGGATAGTAAGACATGGTGCTAAAAAAAAACACCCATAATTATGACGTAGTGAATATTTACCTGAAGTCACTTTCTCGTATCTGCAATAGTTATGTAACGTGTTTGTGGGCTGGATATATGCTTGCTAGTTAAAGATATGTTTATTGACTAGGGCACGCATAATAAATGAAATGTCGCAACCTGCTTCAATAGTCACATGTTTCAAAGGTATAACTTTCACAATAGACTTGATTGCTGAGTGATCCAGGGGGATCAAGGTTTGAAACTCGGTTGGGTGTAGACCTACTTAGGTTTTTTCCTTAAAAAAAATTCCACTCTCTTTACACGCAAACTTGGGTACACTTAATCTAAATTTAACCTTACTTATCACTAACTCACTAGTGTAATTAGTAGTCTACATATGCGTATAGCTTAAACAGGGGCAAATGTGGCGCAAAAAATACCCACTAGTGTTAATTTTCTAGTGGGCCTAACGGGTAGACTCGGTATATAAATAATGTCACTAAATTAGTGGTGATTGGATTTTATAAGAATTTTACTACTTTATATGACAAATTAATGTTGAGTCAATTGAAAATCTTAGCCTGTTATGGTCTCGAGTCCTATCTTATCAGACCTACCTATTTATTCTGTGTCATCAGGCTCTCTAAAGTTTACTACCGCACTTACAAAAGTACGCCACCTATCTTGAGCTAGTTATATCCAGTCTACCTCTTTAAATCCTATCTCTTTCAGGTCCATTATAAGGTTATCATCCCATCTTCGTTTAGGTCTTCTTCCCAATGGTTTTTTCCCCATTGTTTTGGCCAATCAGTACCCTGAACACGGTTCTAGATTCTCTAATTCGTGTAGTTCAATAATATCACCACCATCGCAACAATGAAGTAAAAAATTGTCACCAACAACACCGAAATAAGACAATTCAACCTTTCATTTTGCTCCATGTTACAGTTCATAAAGATATCTGCCGAAGCCAACTTTTTATATAAAATTTTTTTTTCGTAATAAAAAATCGGATTCATGCAAATTAGATGGGAAGGGGGTGTATATAAAGCGATGGAAAGGAGCACCTATTTGTTTGTGAGGGGTCCAGCGCCTTGGTTGCCGTATAAAACGTCGTACGAAAGAGAGATGAGGGGGTAAGAATCTCTCAATGATATAGTGTGCAGCCAGATGATAGGGGTTGTTATTTGTTACTTATGAGACTCCTAAGGGAGGAAAGGGGTCTTCTCTAAGCTGAACTGAGGGAGGTTAAATATACAAAAGAACTGAATGAAAAGGGAATCGCACGAAAATCAAGGAGAAGGAATTGGGCTTATATGTCAGTGAGTGTGGAAAGAATCTAGGAGGAGATTTTGGAACAATTCCAAGAATGTACAGTTTTTTTTTTTACTCTGGCAAGGAAGGATTTGAAATCAAAGATGTGATGGAGAAAAGATAGGAGCTTCGAATTGCGTTTAGAAAGAGGTTGTTGATGAGATGAGAAAAGTAAGTAGAATAAAATGCAGAGTTTTTTTTAAAAAAATGGAGTAAATAGTACTGTATTATTAGTTTACCTTGAAAAATAGTAAGCCTACCGTGTTCTGGTTCCAGTATATTCCAGCTTATGAGATAGTCACAATGTAGTCAGTGGAGTTTAGCCCACTTCCTTTCAGCGTTATCGAAGTATTTAAGGGAAAAATATGTATATAGACCTACCCGATAATAATTTAACGGCTATACTAATTATAATTTAATCGCTATACTAATATTGATGCTTTAAAAGTTTTACTTCTGGTGCATTGACACTGAGTTATCTATCACCTTGGCTCAAAATATGTTGTCAGAGAGCACACTGGCGATAGTAAGACCTATTATGATTATCCGAGCTGAAGGAAGGGGCAGAGGAAAGGGTGCACTGTCTGTTTAAGTTCACCGACAAAAGAAATAAGCCTGTCGTAAGATATAACATATAATGATAATAATAATAATATAAATAATAATAGTAATAATAATGCATGTAAAATGTAGAATTTTTGTTGAAAGAACCTTTACAAAATACAAACATACTTTTTTTGCTTTCAAAATTGACTATTGATAATATCAATCAAAACTTACAGCTGCAGATGGCATGACATACGTTAAAGAATAAATAATAACTCGCGGTCAGATAAGGTTATTCCGATGGAAATTGGACTGTACGTAGGGTACTAATAAGCATACGACCTATTTGATATGCTTTCAGATTTTTTTTCCACAGAACTTTTTCTCGTATGTATTAAAATAATAAAGCTCGAATCCTAAACAAGGCGAGCTACTTTTCTCTATGAGACATAGTTTTAAAAAGTTAATGCTTTTTAATTTTCATTTATAAGGACAGATTCAGAATTGTGTGACAATTAATTCAATGAAATTTTCTTTACCGTTAGTGGATCAATTTATGTTTGAGTTTGTGGAATAGCTAAAGCAGTGAAATGTGCTAAGGCCATAAAGGGTGTGTGTCCCCCCTCTTCCTCGCTATCAAAGGCAGGAACAGGGGGTGTCGCCTGATAGAGAACAAATCCTCCCCAATCCTTTTATCATCCAAGTTTAGGAAGTGTCGACTCTTCCTACCCGATCCTCATAAGATCTCAGAACTTAGGAAAGTACACTCAGTGATAAATGTCTAGCTTAGCACACATTTCTGTATCTGAGTGGTTAAAGGAGCCAACTGAATGCTTAGAGGGCTCTCATTCAATCCCAAGGGATGCTTGTAAATTACAATGAACTCATCATTGTACCAAGATAGTCAGAGTACTTATGTTAATGTTGTGTTTTGATAAACATATTTGCTATCCATGGTAGTACAGTGTTACTCCCAGGAAATAACTTTGTAGGGGGCATATAATCAAGGATGCAGACATATTGGAAATTATTTTGAGAAGGGAGGGGGGGACATCACCAATCCATTTCGTTCTAGGTTAACCCAGAGGTCCTCGAGTGCAAGGTATTTCGTTCATGACAGCTCTCGGACTTCCTTCCACTTGCGTAATGGCTACATCATAATGGTTAATCGTGCTTTTATATATTAAACTATATAATGTATGAACTTATATTTTTTAATTGCTTTATTCTTCCCACATGGCTCTCCGTACTTAATTCCCCTTTTGGGGTTTTGATGAAATGTATACGCATTAGAGTGGAGAAACTGTAGTAAACTGTTTGGGGGATGAACACTCATAATGCACCCATATGTGATTCAATCCTGACCTCCCTATCACCAACAAACCAGTCAAAACAAGATTGACGTATAGTCCAAGGGTGACCTGATGGTCTAGGGGTCGTGTGCTAGGGGTCCAGGGTTCAATCCTCGGTCCCAGCACAGATCTATCTGATTACCAAACCCTTCCTTCACCACTGACAAGACGTGTATTAATCACAACTTGTGAATGTGAGGAATGCCAGGCCTCCCCCGTGGTTCGGATTACACGTTAAACTGTAGGTCCTCCATTTCATCTCGCAATCACCCTACCATTACACATTAGCGTAAGTGCGTATAACCCGAACGGGTAGTAAGACGTAGCACTAGTAATAATAATAATATAGTTCATGGCCCATTTATGTTGAAGAAAAACTTTCCAATAAATTTATCCTGCCATTAAAACATCTAAAACTGTGAAGGAACAAAGCTTTTAATAGGAACTAAAGCTCTTAACATAACAACTCTTCGTGGGGGGTGGTTCACTTTCGCCTGTCACTGTTTGTGGATCCCTTGCGCTGCGATGTGGTGGCAGTCGTTCTAGACGAGGCCAGAGTTCTGGGATGTTATTTTGAGCGGATCTCGGTTGAACGGGAAGTAAAAGAGGAAGGGAGTGAGGAGGGGTTCGATGTAAATGCAAACCTCCTTGAAACCACTAAAGCTAACCACTTCACCTCCTTCTATTCCCCCCCCCCTCCGTCCCCATCAACCTCCCCAACCCTGCTCCTTCCTATAAGCTGAAAATCAACCCTATGTAAGCTCTCAACATCCACCGGAACCTTTTGAGCGATCGATCTATTTATCTCGAATAGTTCTGGAAGGTAACTCGAAGGAGTAGATCAGGTGAACATACGTCAGAGGTGGTTTGTGACACGTGTTGTCGAGAGGAATTTCTACGTGACAGACTAGCCAAGAAACCTTGTCATGGGGTAAGACTTCCAGCTGCTGTTAAAATTACAGGAAGGAAGCAAACATAGACATTTCTCATGGTGTCCGAACTATTACAGTACGCCCCCTTAACCCAGGGATTGCAAAGGTCAACTTTAGGTAGATATGACCATTATCCTAACCTAGATGACGCTTAACATAATTTTGTGTCTTATTTATATTGCTATATTTAGCACTAAGGTTGGGTATTTAGTACTATAGTAGGATTTGATAGGAATACACCTTAAAATAATCTTAAAATTGTACGTCATATATCCGTTGTCACATGGTCTAAGCCTCAAAGGAATCATTTTTACAATACACTGGGTAGCTGGAGATGTGAATATTACGATTCGAATCTCGCCCAGGTGATATAAGAGTGTTTTTATAAATAATTTATCCCCATACGAAAATTAGGAAACCTTTTATTTAAAGTATACCATATTTATACCTAGCTTATTAGTGTGAATAAGAGAAAAGTCTGGGCAAGTACTAAGACGTGGTGCATTAAAAGGTGTTAAAAGAAAGTACTTTATGTTTAATTTATGAATAAAAATATGTTTTTATATTAACTTGGTAACATTAGATCCTTAAGGTGGGGATGTAGGGCACGCGAGAAAAGACTAGTGGTTTTTACTGGTTTTGGCCAAAGTAAATAAAACATTAAAGAGTTTAATTTTCCTCGCATGGTGATATAAACAGTTCTTGAATATCTGTATTGAGAATAGTGACATTAGATGAAAAACTTCTTAAATGAAAACAAAAAGTTTTCAACAGATTCCAGGACACAATCAAGGAAATTGAACCTAAGGCTTCTTCTACTGGATAAATATTTGATTTATTTTTACAAAAAAAAAATATGTTGCTATAAAAACTGCAAAACAAAAACACTTGTCTTTTCTCACGTACCCTACAACCCCAGTTTAACTTAATGAGAAATAACTTACATGTGTGTTTATGTATCAAGTTTCATAAGAGAATAAATATTTCCCTTTGTTAAAATAAAAGTTTAATCTTTTCCACTTCTGAGACCGAATCCATGTTTCCAACCCTTTTGGAAGGGAAGCCAGCCAAGTGTTGGTCGAGAATTGGACCCACCCCTTTACTTCTCCCTTCAAGTCTACTAAAGGGGGCTGGTTAGCTACCACATACATCCACTGGAGTGGACATTCCAGTGTTTTAACTGACTTAGGGGTCAGTTAGCAAACCTCAACCCTCTTCCATTGCAAACCTTGTAGATTGTCCACTACAATACTACCTCTTTCAACTCTTGAGCAAGAATAGAACAACGCCACTTTGAAAATATACCATGCTGTTAAGTAAATAATGATTAGCACGGGAATTTTGGGTACTTGTATTCATTCACTCGTGAGATTTTCGAAATAGATGAGATAATTAAGATTAGATTAATTAAAAACAAACTTATCTTGAATTGTTGGTATCACATTCTAATTCTACTGTCTTTATTTTTAAGAGAACCTCCTATTTGAAGGGAAATATTTTCCCACTGTTGTATTTCTTATGAGAATGGCATTTATAAAGCGTCAAAATCACAAAAACAATCAATGATTAAGTTTTAGGTTGAGACCCGATTAAATGATGGGTTGACCTGGCGTTCTAAGGGTAAGGTTTCGGACTTCTGTGTTGGAGGTCCGTGGCTCAATGCTTGGTCCCAGTACAGATTTATCTGATTACCAAACCCTTCCATCACCTCTGACAAGACGTGTATTAATCACAACTAGTGAATGTTTGGAGTGCCAGGCCTCCACCTTTGTTCGGATCCCACGTTAAACTGCAGGTCCTCTATTTCATCTCACAATCACCATACCATAACTACATTAGCGTAAGTGTGTATAACCCGAACGGGTAGTAAGACGCGGTGCTAATAATAATAATAATAATAATAATAATAATAATATAATGATTTGTTTGAGGCTAGTTAAATTGTTTCCAACCATTCGTTTGTATCTCAATGGCTGTGACTTTTCACGTGGAAAGTCTATACAAATTAACTCCCTTAATTTTTTTATGAGATTTAAAAATATATATATATAACTTAAAATGTAATGCTTTAAATATACCTTTCTCATTCATTTTGGGCGTGAAGTAAATTTTAAATAACAAATTACTTTTAAATAAAATATTTTTCTACAACGCATCTCTATTTGTTAATAATATTGGTCCAAAAATACACAACATTCAACCCCTGCACAGTAAAGTGTAATATATGGGTAATAGAGCGAGTCAAAATGATATATTTAAGTTTTTGAGACATTGCTAAGAACAAAAATAATGTACTGAGATTTATTATTGTCTGTATGAACATCAGAAGTGAGGTCTCTAATACCTATGACCCCCTACGCTTTCTTAAAAATAAACTACAAATTACTAGTTCCTAGCTGCCCATCGTGTTACATAAAAACTAAATGTTCTTTGAGCAGGATATAAACCTTGACAATTCAGGAAAATATAGTTCGCCACATGATGTGAACGACGCCTTTTCGGAGGCCTTCTGCTGGGGTGTTGAGACGCGTAGCACATGCCCATAAATCCCACATTATTTAAGAAGGGGTTTATTATTTATAAATATGGTCCACACCAAAAATGAGGGGGAAGTTATTTTATCAATAGTAGTGTTATGCTAACAAGGAAGCTTTGCTGAGTTAAAACATATTTTAATAACCAACACCCATAAATCTTTACTATAATAGTGAGTGTTATTTTATAGTTATTGATAGCTATCAAAAGTGACCGCTGCAGATCACATGATTTGACGTATGAATACGTGAAAATATATCAAGTAACTTTTCTAGCTGTTAGATAAAGCTAATACGAGCTATAAGATTGAAAACCTTCCATTAAAATTTTTATAAATGTTAAAAAAAAAATCCCGTAGAGGTGAAAACAAGCTCAATTTCAAAGAAGTTTTAATTAAAATATTACACTTCTGAGATTAAATTAAATTACTATAAATATAAATTTAGTCTTTCTTGAACACACACATTAACTTTTTAATAGGATCTCACTAGAAAATTTTAGATATCATATTCTGAAAATTGAAATATGACACCTGGACACGGGAATCGAACCCGGGACCTTCAGCTTAGTACGCCAATGATCTTACCACTGAGCTATCCAGGATTCGTCCCGTGCCCATGATCATTCTTCACTCATAGTTTAAGGCTAAGTCTAAGATGGACGTGCGGAAGTCGTCAGCTTATAAACATGTGATTATATAAGATCACAGCCATCAGACAACGCAGCCATTTGCGNACTTCCGCACGTCCATCTTAGACTCTGCCTTAAACTATGAGTGAAGAATGACCATGGGCACGGGACGAATCCTGGATAGCTCAGTGGTAAGAGCATTGGCGTACTAAGCCGAAGGTCCCGGGTTCGATTCCCGTGTCCAGGTGTCATTTTTCAATTTTCAGAATATGACATCTAAGAGGGAATATCCCCACTAAAATGCATTAACAATAGTTTCGGCTATTTGTTTCATGAATATATACAAGATCCTGTACAATTATATATATATAATTGTCGAATGGCTGCTAAATTGCCAACTACCGAGTCGCTAATGGCTGCGTGGTCTGATGGCTGTGATCTCATATAATCACATGTTTATAAGCTGACGACTTCCGCACGTCCATCTTAGACTCTGCCTTAAACTATGAGTGAAGAATGACCATGGGCACGGGACGAATCCTGGATAGCTCAGTGGTAAGAGCATTGGCGTACTAAGCCGAAGGTCCCGGGTTCGATTCCCGTGTCCAGGTGTCATATTTCAATTTTCAGAATATGATATCTAAGAGGGAATATCCCCACTAAAATGCATTAACAATAGTTTCGGCTATTTGTTTCAGAAAATTTTAAGCTAGTAGGAAGATTGAGTGGTTTTGAAGCTTAAGAAAGGCCACTGTGGTTAGAAATAAGGCATTGGGTCAGTATATACCTTTAATTAGATTGCGACCTTAAGGTGGGGATGTAGGTAATGAAAGAAAAGGTGAGTGTTTTTCAAGGTTTTTATATAAAAACATTTTTTGGCCAAAATAAATAAAATATGGCACCATTAGAACCATAGTTTAATTTTTTTCACATGGCGATATACACAGTTGTTGAATATCTGATCTGTAATGTGCATATTATCATTAGATAATAAACTTTTTAGATGAAAAGTGAAAGTTTTCATTAAATGATAGGACGCCCTTGATACATATTCAGAACTGTTTAGGTCACCACGTGAAAAAAAGCAACAACCTATAAGCATGTATTGAAACAATATTTGATTTATTTTGACCAAAAATGTTTTTATACAAAAACTGAAAAAAAACAGACCTTTTTCGCCTTACCTACACTCCCATCTTAAACCACAACACTCAAACCGGTGGTCAGTCTCCCTAACCACGGAATCAGGAGGTCGAACAATCGGAACACAATATATTTCAAAGTTGAGATCGTCGTCCGTGTGAGATAGGCCAGTCTTGCATTGAAAAGTCCTCTCCGTGTCCTAATGTGGTCAGCGGAAGTGATAAATGCCCGTGCTCTCCTTTAGCTGTCGCCCTTTGCCGGACCCTTCCCTCTTATTATCTCTATCTCAGTTGTTTTTTTCACTTTTCTTTATTTCGTCTCTCTCTCGTTTGACCATTATTTATCTCTTTTCGCGTACTAAACTATCACACCCCTTACTACCCTTATTTCTGTTCTCACTAATTTTAAATTACCCTAACACTCCGGGGTCAACCTTAGAGGGGGGATGGCCTCCGGGGCTTTTTGACCGGAAGCAGTAGGCGCGAGAGCTTATCTTCACACTGGGCGAATTATTTTTAACACGGTGGTGGTTGTTTTTATCAGAGATCGCTAATATATCACACATGAGGCGAAGGAAAGAGAAAGAGAGAGGGAAAGAAAAAAAGACATGACGTTAAAAGGAACAAGTTGAAAAGCATGTTGAACGAATAACGGGACGGAGATTGTGGTTTTACATCGAGAATGTAAAATGTTGAGGATTTTTCTTCGTGCTTTTTATTTTTTAAAGATCAACTTAGTGCATAACTAATTTTTGTTCCTTCTTTACCAATTCAGATTTTGGTTTAGGTGGTTCCTATACCTGAAAGTAACATCTACAACGTATATTGATTCACGTTCGAGATTAATGTTTACACATAATTTATTGTTATTTTGGAAAACACTTTGAAAATGAATGCAGGAAAATTTGATTGATGAACGTTTGTAGACTTATAGCCCACTATTAACTTGGTTAGGTGCGCTATAGCATTAACCAATTCTAAGACTAGTTTTAGGAGAGAGGGTGTGGGAGCATATCCATATGTTGGTTTTTCATTCTCTCTCCATGTGATCGCTCGTGTTTAGAAAAAAATAAAAATATTCAGCATCTTTTTCCTTCTCTCTTAGTTGATTTATTTCAACAGTTATATTTGACTTACTTCGGTGGTCGAATGGTATAAGGCAGGCGTTCCAAATACTTTAGATTAAAGGAGCCTTTACACAGGAAAAAAAATCTGAAGCCCTCTTAAAACGTTTTACACTAGCATTATAAACATTTAATAGTGACAATTAAATTTTATAAACATAATAGTATAAAACAAACTAAAATCATCACATGGGTGCTCCTTTGGTAAATGTTAAAAAAAACTGGCAATTATAATTACTGATGTTATACATAGTGTGAAAAAAAAAGAATATATTAAAATGGCCTCACGGAGTCAGAGATAACTTGGTCGGAGCTCAAGAGCTCAAAGGAGCACTGTTTGAAAAACACCTGTCTAAGTCACCATTCTCGCAATAGATTAGATTGCCAATGACTGGTAGATTAGGGTTTGAATCTGGGTAGGGTGTATTGAGCGTGGTTTTTCATCCATGGTTTTCCGTTTTCCCTTCACTCAAATGTGGGTTAATTTTCTCTGAATTCAACCTTCCTAATCCCTAATAAATTAGTTATTATTACATATGCGCACAAGCAAATGGGTAGTAAGACGCAGTGCTAAAAAAAAATTGATATCAGGATCAGTACAGATGATGACAGTGTATCTGTTGTCAGGCTCTCAATACACTGGATTGAGGTTGATCAGGAGGTTGGTAAGGTCTCTGTTTGATATAGAAAGAGTGGGTGTTTGGAGAAGGTGTTTAGCAATTGTATTTATCCCTCATGTTTTACCTTGACATCTATGCACTGTGGGAGCATTTACTCAAACTTACTTATTCAATATTTACCTATAAATTAACCTTATACATATCCATTATCTTAAAACGTGAGGACTAGAAAAGAAAACCAGTGCACAATGATTGTAAATTTTATATTATTATTATTATTAGCACCGCGTTTTACTACCCGTTCGGGTTATACGCACTTACGCTAATGTGTAATGGTAGGGTGATTGTGTTGGTAGGGTGATTGTGAGATGAAATGAAGGACCTACAGTTTAACGGGGAATCCGAACCACGGTGGAGGCCTGGCATTCCTCACATTTAAATTTTATACATATAAGGATCGGTTGCGTTGAGAAACTTCACCAGGGATCTTAATTACAATCAACTGCTACCATGGAACATAATTTAGTTACTACTGGTCAATCGTTGCAGTAATGGTTGCAGATTATAGTACTAAAATGTACAAAAAACTTTTTTACAGATGAAGGTTTTCTTTTAGAATAATACCTCACTTGACGATCTAATTAACGTTTTTTTTTTGCCAAAGGTTCAACTTCCTATTGATTTAAGCGTTAGGTATTTAATATTTACAATATTTCTGATTTTATCTCTCACACCATGAATATAACTGTAAAACGACCTCTCTACTAGCTCTTAATCTATTTATTGCGGAATACCAAACTAAATTCCATGGCATCATTTCACGATTGAGCTATACCAACCGAGTATCCACTGTATGTTGGCGAAGACAGTGCCAACATTTGCGAGTATAGGGTGTTAAGTTGTCAGTAAAACAAACCCTTCAACCGTTAATCGGTTTTCTAGACATGAACCGCTACTTATTTATTCAAGTAGCTCCTCATTTGTCCTCACAAGGCTGAGTTGAATCCCATTTTAGACCCATTGATTCACAGACAAATCTAGAAGCACCGGGGATCGAAACCCGATACCTCTGAATCTGTTGACAGGAGCTCTGATCACTAGACCACAGACTATTTAAGTAATATTTGAGCTGCTATTAATTTTAACCAAAGATAAACATTTTATTTACCAATATACAATCCTGTCCAGATTGGGGTTTGCATGTTGAGGTAAACAAAGAATGATGGTACAAATGAGTCACTGCGCACACAGCAGAAAAGCTGTAAATTCACTAAGAAAATCTGGTTTTCTTTAGAAGCTACTGTTTTTGACTGATTGCCTCCTAAGCTTTAAAACCGGTTGAGCCAATTTCTCGCAATTTCAACTAACGGAGAATGGATTGTCAAACTATAAATATTTTTTGTAAGTTATAATATTGGTCTGTGTTAAGCTAACATTATATGCACTTTTCATTTGTACTGAAAGTTATCAAGCTTCCCTTAGATAATATTATTTGTTAATCAATCTGTATATAACAAAAATATACTAGAAATTAAAAAATCACAATGAGTTGTCTTGCAATTTACAATGTCATATTAAACAAAATTGGAAAATGTACACGAAACAATAATTTAATATAATGAATGCGATTCGAAAATTGCTAACGATAAAAAAACTATTAAAATAATTATTTATATTGCATTTAAAATTATTAGTTTCATGAACAATGGTCAAAAAAATTTCATTGTTATGCAATTTATGTTATTCAATCAATATTTTAATATTTATTACATATTATGATGTATTTTATTTTATATATTTAATTGAAACAAAACGATTAAGCCATTAGTTAAGGAGAGGTTATTGCAAAATGAGGAAAAATTATTATTATTAGCACCGCGTCTTACTAACCGTTCGGGTTATACGCACTTACGCTAATTGTGTAATGGTAGGGTGATTGTGAGATGAAATGGAGGACCTACAGTTTAACGTGGGATCCGAACCACGGTGGATGCCTGGCATTCCTCATATTCACAAGTTGTGATTAATACACGTCTTGTCAGAGGTGAAGGAAGGGTTTGGTAAACAATTAATATAGATATATCAAATAATATACAAAAAGTTGGGGCTTACTGATTGAATATTCGAGTAATAATCCCTTTCTTCTTACTAAATTTCTAAATGCACAACATTCCACGCCACGCCAATGTTGAAATTTCCATATTTTGTAATAAATATTATTTTGTTTTAACGGTCTGAAATGATCTCCATGACTACCTCAGGAAACATAATTTATCTCCAGGAAAAGTTAATGGAAACAGAAGAAGAAGTTTCGCATCCCTCTCTCACACACAGAATGTTTCTGCCATCATTTTGTCTTCCGCCACCAAATGTCGCCACCCTACATTAGTCTAAATCCTCACCCCATATCTCTCTTGTGGAACCCTCAAAGAGTTTCTAAATGTTAAAACTACGTACAATGTCTATATAATAAACATATATTAGAATAACAAAGTGGAAACACTTGCTTCTCTTAAACTATTCCATTAATAATTATACTTACAAAGAGACACACACACACACACACACACACAACCTTACTCGAATCAAGTTTAAAGGGAATTTAAACATTACAGATATACTTTAAATTTGACCAAGTTTGTAGCGTTACTAGTAGTTCTATAAACTGAATAGTTTACCCCTTCATTAAAAAATGTAAATGTTACGAAAAAATCACACAAAATTTAGCATGATAGTGTGATAGCCTTGAAGAAAATTTTCAAAAATAGGTTTTGAGTAAACTACCATTAAATAAGTTTTCTTCATAAAAACAAACTCACCATCTTGTTAATAACATTAAAGAGTCTTTAAATATAAATTTTAAACAATATATTTCACAAATTTTATTTAACAAATCATACACATTTAAAACTAAGTTATTTGTAAGCTAACCTAAATTACTTTTATTTATAAAATTAAGAAAGTATTTTTATTTACCATGAAAAACTATTCCCAGATATTCTAACTCAATCTTTAAAACAAAATTCGAAAATTTCAAGATTTCTTTTATAATTCGTTGTATGTAAATTACCGTACCCTTAGAGTAATTTATTTTAGAAAAACAACCCTACATTATTGTTGATAATGTAAAGTTGTTTCTCGATACCAATTTTGAACAAAATTATAAGAGCTATTTGAAAAATAAATTCAAAATTTCACAAAAGCATGTCATCAGTAAACTACTTTAATTTATTATTTATAGATACCCATTTTAAACCAAATCACTTGAGACTTTTTTTAAATATTAGAATTTAAAAAAGATATCAGTAATCTACCCTTAAACGAATTTCTTCCAAAAACCAAGTTAAAGAACTACGGTTTTATTTGTCAAGTACAGCCCTTTCCAGATATCCATTTTTAACCAATTCCTTTGAACCATTTTTAAAAAGTTTAAAATTTTAGAAAAATCACTCGTCAGTAAACTAACCTTGATTTGAAGCTTCGGGTCAAAATCAAAAAAAGTTCTGAGGTATTGCCCTACAACATCTAAATATACAGTTTGAACAAAATCCATCAAACTGTTCTAGATTCGTGGCCAGAGACAGAGAAACGGAGACGGAGAAACAGATACTCGTATATGTATATCTGTGTCTCCTTCTCTGTAGGCCTATATATTGGTAGGAAGAACTGTATAAGTTAGTTACTAAAACATGTTTAATATATTAATACATAAAGTCATCTATTGAAAGTGACAGATGCAGATAATATATTTTCAAAACCTATAGAATAACACAATCGACAATGTAAAATGTTATCAATGTTGTCCTCAAAGAAATATGTTTGCATTTACACTACTGTTCCTCCAACCAAAATCGGGGTGTGTTGTATATATATATATATATATATATATATATTTCGGTAAAATCCACATTTTAAGGTTCAGACACATGAAACGTAAAGATTCATCATAATATCAAGGTGGGAAATTTTCAAATGCTAAGTACTTCATGTTAAGAATTGCAGGGACGTGCGAGAATTGAGAATATCTAGGAAAGTCGAGAAAAAAAATCTCGATCTCATCTCGAAAGTTAGAAAATGAATCTCGAAAATTAGAAAAGTTAAAAATAAAAGCAAATAATGGCCCTATGAAATAAAAAAAACGGGAATTTATTATTCTTAATAATACTGTAGTAACCCCAAAAAAGCCAAATTTCCCCCCAAAAACAACCTTTATTAAGAAATGTTTTGGTTATAAATATTATTTTAATTTTCAACTTCAAACTTTAAATATATAAGCTGTTACACTACAAAATTAAATTAAAAATAGTGTAAATTTTAACTGCATATTACTATTTTATTAATTGCATTTAAAATGTGTATAAGTTA
>CABEEJ010000726.1:129399-191712 GCA_901482245.1 Timema douglasi | reverse complement strand
GGCGTGTAAAATCCCTTCTAGATTTTTCGGTCCCAAATAACATAGTGTGTTGCGATTTTTGGGTATATGTGCGTATTACGCCCACTTCGTCCCAAGGTTTTCGGAGTTTGTCAACCCCTCTTAATCCCTCAATAAAAAGGGATGGTATTTGTATGGGGACAGGGGCAAAATAATGCCTTTGTCGCTCTCAAGCACCATCTTGTTTCTCCGGCAGCCTTGCGCATACCTGAGTTTTCGCTTCCGTTTCAACTTAGCGTAGACGCTTCTTCGGTAGCGCTTGGAGCTGTCCTTTCTCAGCAAACATCTGAGGGTGACAAGTCGGTGGCGTTTGCCAGTAAAACTTTGAGCTTAGGCAACTTGACTTGTTCACCGACAACATGGTGTTTACCACCCCAATCAGTTAGGGAAAATTGGACGTTGGATATGGAAACTTTCTAGATACAACTTCATTACCCATCACTTCGCAGGTAAAATGAACGTAGTTGCGAATGCGCTATCGTGAATGTCCCGAGACTCGTGACCCTATTGGGAACGCTAGTGAAGTCTCTCCTCTGTGTGTCATCCATACTATCCCAGAGTCATTCATTTCAATAGGTAGTCACCAGTCTGAAGATCCTTTTTGTAGGCAGGCTATTGAGAGGATTAGAGTGGGAGAAAATGTAGGGAATAATAGTATCCATAAAGGCCTCTTGGTAGCAAAAATTAGAGGTAAAACTAGATTATATAATATTATCTAATATCCCAGAGAAGATCAGACCTATGCTTTTTAAGTATTTCCGCGACTCTATATTGGACGGCCATTATGGTATCCTCAAAACAGAGTGGAAGAGCTCTAAGGAATTCTTTTGACTGCATTTATATAAGGACGTAAGGGATTGAGTGCGTAGATTCCAGCCACTCCAAAGGGCCAAACCCACCCAAAACTCTAAGATTGTTCTTCATTCTACTGACCTCGCTACACGCCCCTTGGAGAAGGTATTTGTTGATTTTGTTGGGCCTCTCACTCGTTGTTCCCTAGGAAATACCTCGATCCTTATTGCTATGGACGCGTTCTTGAAATTTGTTTTGTTGATGCCTCTCAGGAACATGAAGGCCATGACAATTGTGAACGCCTTTTATAGACTTGTTCGGGCATTGTTAGGAACCTCCAGGACTGTTAGTAATAAGGGGCCGTGCTTTAGGTCTAAAGCGTTCCAAGACATGTGCTTTTCGTGGTGTATCAGGCATATGAACACCAGTCTTTACAGTCATTCTTCGAATCATGTGGAACGTTTCAACCGCAACTTGAACGTTGCGATGACCATTTTACACCACTATGACCACTCCCACTGGGATAGGCACCTGGACTTCTTGAAAATTGCGTTCAATTCCACTTTCCATGAGTCGGTTAAGGCAACCCCAGCTTCTATCTTCCGCAACATCCCATTTTGACCACCTGGTATGTTGACCCAATGTGGTCTGATGCTGATGATCGCCCGTATGCGCAGAAGTGTGAGCTAGCGCTCGAGAACCTGCAGAAGTCGCAGAGGAAAGTTGCTTCTACATATAATCGGGGACGAATCCCCGTTTCATTTAAGGTTGGGGATAGTGTAGTTTGTAGAGGCTTCCCTCAGAGATCGGCTGCAGATAAGTCATCGGTGAAGCTGACATATAAGTGGAGTGGGCCATGGTCAATCAACAGATTTCTAACACCCGTTTCTGTGCTGCTGAAAGATATAGCATATCCCACTTTAACTCGTCGGGTTCACGTGAGCCGCCTGAAGGCAGTGGTACAATAAGTGTCCTGGTTCTCGTTTTTAGACCGTGGGTATTGTTGGTTTAGGTATTTATGTGTTTAAGTAACGTGTGTTAAATCTATTTTGTAATCTTATAAGGTAAATAATTAAAAAAAGGAGGGCTCCCTATTTCCAAAAAAGGGATAAACTATGTGATGTGTAAATTTATGAAGTGAAGTTCAATCTATAACGCCTGGGACTTGTGTTTCCGTGCGATGTAAAGTACACACGTGTGCGTCATTCCATCCTAAAGACACCATGTATAATAATGTACTTTCTCAGGGAAGACTTCACCCTCAGGCGATATGTTCGGGACGGCTACCTCCAATAACTATGTGACTGAGTTCGCCTCCCTCCCTCCCCCTTCCCAAGGGTGGGTGACCCTTGTTGAACTCAACACTCACGATGTCAAGCGAGGCTGCTTATGAAATTTGTTATTATATTTTAAGATATATGTTAACTGATTTTGCTCTCAGAGAGAATTTTCTACTCCTATTGGTCCCCTCCAGCTTCTCTTTATCTCCAAGTCGAGAGATTGTTTTCCGGACCCTGCCTTCAGTTCAAGGTTGAGATGACCGAAGTCGGTTAGCGGTCGAACATCGCTTCCAGAGCTACTGAGCCTTATGTCAGCGAGTTGGATGAGAAATCGATCTCTGGGGTGGAAAGCACTGATTTTGACGTGTCCATCAAAATCTCTATAAAGGTCAGTGAGCTGCTGCTGGGGCAGCCACTTGATGTGTGTACGGCCGTCACATAGGCCAACAAAGAAGGGCTGAGACCTACTCTGGTATCCTCTCTTCTTCGGGCCAGCTGCAGTCAGCGAGGATGACGCTTCATTGTCGATCCCGTGAAGCTGAAAACTCTTTTTCTCCTTATTTTAGGGGCTGGGGGTAATGTAACGAGTTACGTGTAACGTTACAATTAAGTCATGTTAAACTCGCCCTCTGACCCATTTGGATACGGACTTGTAGTCACCAAGCCGCTTCTTCCACAATCTCACTCACGTTATGATAGACTGAAGCAAGGAATGAACTGACACCCCAGCTCGTGAAGAAAGGCCATACTAAAAAAAAATGACGGTCGCTCAACGAACTATTCTACTCGCTATTGTTTTTCTCTCCGTACCCCTCCCCTCCATCTTCCTTGCTGTCCTCCTAGTTTATTCCGCCAGGTGATCATGCTCTCTGGTAGGGGAGAGACTGTTCTCGAATTTTTGTCTCTCACTCCCTCTTCCTTCGTTCTCATTCTCTCTAGGCATGTGAGGTTTGATTTTACTGTGCTATATAACTGCTCGTTTAGTTTGTTACTCGGTGTATCACTGCCTTCAGCCAAGTTTGGCGACCTCTCACTAGATTCCAGGGTATCTTTCTTGTTTTTCAAAATTCATTTTCAGCGTAGTGGTTCAATTCACTGTAATAATTATTTGTTTGGGGGATATTATACTTAGTTTAATATTCAACATTCTGTTCGGCATAATTATTTCTGTGATACAAAATTATTAACTATTGGCTCGCTAAACTTATATTTTGACTAGTATGAAGCCATGTTCAAATCTAGTTGTCTATCGTGGTTCTTTTACCCGAGTTTAGTAATCTCTGTTTTGACTGTTTAAGAGTTTTAAACTCAAGTTTCTGGCTACGGCCATGTTATTTGTGGAAAGACACCGCAGGTTATCTGACATCAATAATTAGGTTTTGCTTTGTTGTTTATCATGTGATTGCGGCACATTATGTTAGAACTTAAATTTAAACTGCAATTTTTCTAGGTTTATGTTAGGTTATCTTTAATATTTACCCGATTTCTGAGTTAGTCGGGGTGTATTGATATTATAGGTGTTTATGATTTTATTATTAATAGTCTCACGGTCCAAGGCTAGGAGTCACCAAGTTAATGTTATATTTACTGATAGTTGTTGATATGTATATTAGTATATTACTTTAGTTAATTATTGTCAAAAATCTCACCGGTTAAGCAATTTATCAATTCAACCAATATATATATAAAGTTTGTGTATAATCTATTATTGATCTCTCTCATTGTAAATTGGGATCTCGTTAAGCCACATAATGGCGTTTGCAAATTAAACATAGATTATTTATTCTTTAACTACGTGTATCCCAAACAGAGTTTGGACGCTCGCCTATCGGGGTGGTATGGTCTCGTTATTGTTAGTTTCAAGTCACTAAAGTTTAGTTGGAATTTGGCCTTTTCTCGTCATCCTAGTACTCCTTTTTTTTAGTCATCCCAGCACTACCTCTTGTCATCCGAGTAGCTGACAATGGTTCCCTCTATAATAGTAATTGTTGAGTAATTGGTGTTCTATATAAGTTTACTTGAGGTTCAACTTAATACTGTTTGGGCGCTATTGGCTATTCATTTATCTAGTGGGCCAGATCAGAGGATAGGGTGGCGTCAATACTCTTTCCTAACAAAGCACTATCAACTTACTTTCACTCGACTAAGCTTTTCTACTATTATTATTATTTTTGTTGTAAAATTAAATACTCTCCTCTTGTTACCACCTTGTTATTATTTATAATGGGATGTGGGTTACAAGAGAGAGGTAGAAACTACGTCACTCTAATTTTCTATTGTAAATGCTTTGTTTGTGTCTAACATAATGTTGTTCCTGCATGAAATAATGAGGCATAGACAAATTAATGTGCGTGCAGCTTAAATTAAAAATAAAAATCCTACCGACACTTGTACTAGGAAAGTCTTAATTGATCATTTACAATTTTGTGCGCTAACTCTAAATATATTAGCCTCCCTTTCCCCGTGCTACTGCGGTCCCTCTCAAAAGGTTTCCACGAACCGGCTGACAGCGCCGCTGTCTCAGCGATGCCTTTGATACAATTATTATTTGCCGATTTGTTGTTGCTTTGACAAATTTATTCAGTTACTCTCGAGAAACGTTGCTCAGATTATAAAGTTATTGAAATAATCGGTTCGCGTTGGGCCCCGATTGAAGTGATACCGTTTAGTTAGCTGATAATTGCCCCATTATCAAGCACTAATTAAAGCGGTACGGAATTGCGTTTATGTAATTGCGTACTAGATTTGTATTGTGAGATAATTGTTTTTATAGCCCCGTGATTGAGCGCCAATTATTACGATACAGAATTATTATGTGATATTTTATTTGAATAAATAAGACCTTTGTTTGTTGCACACGATTTATTAAAGTGATTTTATCTTCGGTATGAAGATAATATGTAAATGATGCAATCATCGTTGAACTACAAATTATTTCTCTAACATTTTCTGTGTACAATATGGATTTCAGTTAGTGGCACTGTGTATATTCATACGCACAAGCATCTTATATATGACCTACTCCTTGCCTCCTGCACTCCTTTGTCCACAGAGTCAAAACCAACTAATCGAAAAAGTCCTGGTGACAGCTAGCTTCCTATTGGGTTGAGGGTTTTGGTTAACACTACAGAGTTGATTTTTGAAAGAAAAAATAACTTTTAATGGTGCAATACTTTGGCATCTTTTCTGAAAAATACGTGATTCTCCATGGATGAGGTATAGAAAGGATATTTTACATACCAAGGAAAAACACCTTCATCCATGACTTTTTTAATATATGAGAGGGGTCCAAATTAGTATCAAAGATGTCTGTTGTGTTTGTGATTAGTGCCAGTTTGTGTTTTAATAAGGTGGTTAAGTAGAATACTAGATGTAGAAGGGTCAATTATGGAGGATTACATCGACATAATATAAAAACATATGTGTTGTGAAGGTACCTTAAGATTTCGGCCAGACTGACAAGCGAGAGAGCTTACGAGTGACTGAGCGACTGCCTGACCAAACTGGTGAGTGAGCTGGCGAGTAATTACCAAACTGATCCTAAATTTATAAGTGAAAATGTATCTTTGAAAGAGACTTCACGCATCTCTGCTACTATAAAGTTATTATAAAATTATTGCATGTTTATAAAAAAGGAAATATTGTTGAGGTTTTCCCATCACTTCACCACGCTGTGATTTTTATTTGTAAAGGCCTCCTTTGATTATAATATTGAAGTATTAACACATCACGTCTTGCTATTTTTTATTTCTTGATACTAACTGCCTAATATAATTGGTAAGATCAAAAAAAGCTAAGAGTATCAATAATAATAAAATTAATTTGTCATGCCAAATTGTGAAGTTTTCCTGACACACACTGAACCAACATAACATCAACTGCCCAGCGCCTGTAAACTAGACTCCTCCGGTTCGAGCGTTTTTTTATGAAGTCTTTATATAGCCTACTTCATTTTACTTCGCTATGATTAAATTTGTGTGAAATCAAATAGTGGATTGGTTTGTTACCTTACCTCAGACATGCTATGATTTAATTTAAATGGTTTTAAAGGGGCCCCTACATGCGTAAATCCAGCCCTCTAGTGTTTGAATGAACTATAAGGAAATCTAAAGCAAGCGCCAGCTCAAATGTAAAAAAGGAACTCAATACTCTATGTATTTACTTTACATAATTAATTTAATTTACATAATTTAAATTTTTTGTACTTTCAAAGGACGTTTTCTCTTTTCGTGTCTCGATACATTTTTATATTCCCATTTTTAGATCTTATTGAAAAAAAATGTTCTTGCAAATCCTTAAATAATTGTCATTTTTTTATCGTTACTAATTTTAACATTTTTATTTAAACTAAAATTTGAAAATTTTTGTGTAATTTCTACTTGAATGTTGACATTTTTCTTTGGTGATCGTGCTAGCCAAAAAACAAATACCACATTCATTAGTAAATTATATTCATCTGTTTTAAGATGTCAATCTCTCAATGCATGTAAATAGTTCTTAATTGGTGCTATGCTTGTAATTTAGGAAAGCGTATGAAAATTATCATAGCCTCCCTTTTGTTGAAAATTAATTTCATTTTTAAATAATTCTCACTAGAGTTTATATTAGTAATGTTTTTATCAAAGAAAATTGGACTGTACAAGTCTAAACTATAATTTATTTGAGCTACTTTTAAGGATTAATTATTTATAAACATAAGCTTATTTATCCCAAAGACACATTTCAAACTAAATGAAATAAATACCCTCTCAAACAACTATTCATAATATTTAACTCTTATTTTTCCCTTCCTTCTCCCTTGAATTCTTGGGCCTCCCCTAAGTCCACTGACTTTTCTACAACATTAACCCTCAAAACACCCCTTTAATCCCCTCTCCTTCTATTTCACGATGAGCCTCAAGAAACAAGAGGTTCCTGGGAGAAAAAAAAAATGAAAGAAAAGTCACCCGGTTTCTTAAATACCTCCATGACCTGAAGTTTGGGTAATTATCATCCCTTCCCCCCCGTCACAAAATGTCAGGTCACTAATAAAAACGATATGCAACATCAAACAGGACCCGCCGACAGTAACAAGGAAATTTTTCAACCCAAAAAGATTCACCGGAAACTCGGGGTTCTTATTTTAGGTTATGTGGGTTCATTATTAGTGCATGCAATTATTTTTGCTTTCGATTCCCCTCATTTTTCAAAACAAGATGGGGGGTGGGGGGGTTATGATGGGAAGAAAAAGGGGTGCGCGGGTGATATTAGAGGTTATAGGGTATGAGGGTTCTCTGACACTTGGAAGAAAGAAGGTTAACTTTAGTCTCCAAGGAGACATTCATTTACGAGTCAACCTTCTTCCAAACACCCTCAACATTTTACCCTCTTTACTTTAGTTCTTTTTTTTTCAGTCTTATTTTTTTCCCCCCCTTCAATGAATGTGTATAAATAATGTTGTTTTTTTCTCTCGTAAGTTGTCAAGTGTTACAGAAGTTATGAGCTGATATCTGGAGTAAGTATCGTACGTCGAAGACTACAAAGTTACAATGTTTATGTGTGGAGAAGAAGTAAATTTTTTCAGGGGAGGAAAAAAAAAGAGGGTGCAAATTGCAGCTTATTAGGCGGATGGTTGAAGAACGATGTAAGGGTGGCTGTATAAAACCTTTAAAGTCCGGGATACTCTTAGCCCTTGACAGAAATTTAAAATATACTATTTTGTTTTCCGTAAAACTTTATAAACAAATATTATGGCTAGTGTTATTTATACTTCATACATAAAAAGTTCACCCACTATTTTACTGATATCTAACACTTGTAAATTTTACTAAATCTTCTGATACTTTTAAAATATAGTCAATTTGTATAGCTATATAGTATAATTTTGTGCACCCCATTTTACAACCAGTCCGGCCCAAGAGCATTTAAATAATCGAAAACATGCTTAACCACTTCAGTGGCCGAATGGTCTAAGGCGTTACTTTCGTGTTAGACTGGCATGATACTGACAGGGAAATCGAGGTTCGAATCCCAGACTGGTCTACTAATAGGGTTGTTTTCTCAAGAGTTTCCCACCCTCCTTCCATGCAACCTCATGTATATAACCTCTAAAATGCTTCCTTCCTCATCCCTACCCGGTTAGAGTAGTTATCATAACTCATATAGCCTAAACAGCTAGTAGGACCAGGTGATAAATAATAATAATAATAATCTGTATTGGTGGTTGGATACTCTAAGGCGTTACTCCCAATATACTGGACTTAAGATTACGGGGATATTGGGGTTTTAATCTCATTTGGGAGTACTGAGGATGGATTTTACTAAATGTTTTTCTAATACCTCTCAACGCAGATGCAGGTAGACATACTCTTAATTTCGACCTTTACCATCCCTAACACAATAACGTAATTAAGTTCATATGCGTACAGGCCGAACAATCAGTAAAATAATTATAAATACTCTAATCGGTTAGGATGGTGGATTTTAAAGGAAATATACCCGTAATCTCGTAGAGAAAGAGAGAGAGAATGGAAAATAATTTTTTTTTTTTTAAATCCACCAAACTACACATTCAGCCGGGATTCTAAAACTATCCTCCCCATCATTGGCAAACCATATCCGACGAGGTTGATGAATCTTGGTCTTTTGTCAAAGTCGGCCACAATATTGTAGGGCTAGAACATAACAATTATTTTACACATTTAATGTAATTTGATTTAGTGAGCTCCAATTAAGTATGAATACTTTAAACAAGTGGTTCCCAAACGGTGGTACGTGTACCACCGATGCTACGTATAATTATTTTCGGTGCGGTGGTACGCCGTGATAAGCCAAACAAAACGAGCAAATTTTATTATCTAGCACCGCGTCTTACTACCCGTTCGGGTTATACGCTAACAAGCAAATTAAAGGCGTAAAAAGATAGGTCATCATCAAATCGTAGAAATATATTCGGACCAAATCCAGCCAAAAATAAGAAGATATATTTAAACAATGTTTGGAGGGGTGGCAACATTCATTCAAGCTCAGACAGCCGATACAGACGCGCACTCTTTTATTATACGTGGGGTAGTACACCTTTCAAACAGTTTGAGAGCCGCCGCTTTAAACTATACAAAATTAAGAGTCTATGTGGTGTTCATCATTTATTTAATTCTAAAATACAAATATATATCCTTTTTTTTGCGTTCAAGATTGATGACGTTTAACTTTAAAGTTAGTTTCATCTTATGAGTAGTGATATTCTGTCAAAAGTGATAGCTGCAGATAACATGAGTTTATGTATGAATACGTGAAAGTAGATCTAGTAACGTTACTAGATGCCATGTCCCTTTGAAAATGGGGAAGTAGTTTGTCGTCCTTTGACGTATAAATACCTACAGTAGCTCCATGGCTTCTTTGGTGCTGACTGACAGCTCACAGCTAACTTCTGTCAATAAACATTTAGGTATATACCTAAATTTTGACGGTCAGAAGTGACAGCTGCTAAACACATATTTTTGCAGATCATATGGTTTGTTGTAGGGATACATAATTTGGTATGGTAACTTTTCAAAGCCGATAGCTGTCAGCTGTGAGCTGTCAGTCAGCACCAAAGAAGCCATGGGGCTACTGTAGTAGGAGCGTTACGATGTGAAAGCAGCCAATAGCCTCGTTGACCCTTTGGGGAATAAACGCCATTATGTAGAAACGCCGAACAACACTATCTTACAAGTTAGAGATCAAATGAGTTGGAGAGTTGAACAGTATCAAACTCTCTCATTTTTAACACACATCTTATATCAAAACATGGCTAAAAAAATATCTTAACCTATGACATGACACAGTCTTAGAGCCTTGATACTTTTTTAATCAATTAATAATTCTAGCCCATGAACTGGGCCAGTTTTTTACTCAAGTAATATATTTTCCACTAATCCTGTCGGAGATTTATATGCCTTATCTAACCTAAATCTAGGACATGCACAACACCCAGTCCCAGGCCGTTAGTTTATCAATGTGAAAGGGTAAACCCATATTTCACCATGATAAATGTTCGGCAATGCTGGGAATCAAACCCGGGACCCTTAGGAAGATCTGCTACCAACTGAGCTAAGGTGTCGGATTCCTTAATACTTATTAATTGGTAAAATTTATTAATCACCAGAACCATTCAGAATTAAAAGAAAGTAGACCTGCCCGCATCAGTGGGTACGAGGACAAAGGCGTCAGTCTCATTTGTTTGTGTTGAAGGGCTAGATATATTGAGAAGATTTAAAAAAAATAGTTTCACACTCCCTTTTCACACAAATTCAAGAGCATATTCGCTCAACTCTACCCCCTCCATCTTTACCAATTAATGTGAATATATGGATAGCTGGAACGGATAACAAGGCATGGAAAATTGGAGAAAATATTAGTAGAATTACGGTGGTGGCTTATATTGTTGACTTTGGCTCTTTATGTGGGGGTACAATAACACCTTACTAGCTGTATTATGGCCACTTAGCCCCTACATATTATTTTCTTCAAACTATTCCCAGGTGCATGCTCTTTTTATTTCATTAACATTTAATATCCTTCTTTTATTGCGTTTCACTACCCGATTTGGCTAAATGCATATATATATATTATGCGTAAAGAATAAAGACGATTTAATTTAGAGTAATTTTACTCACATTTGCTTGGAGGGAAAGGGGGAAGCTGATTAGGGGAAAAAAACCTTAGTACACCTGAATATAATTCAAACCCCCAACCTACCTATTATTGACCAACTAGACAAGATGAACTGGACATTTAGACCACTTGTCCACCGGTGCGTTATTTTTCTTATTCAATCCAATAACAGGGTAAATTATTGTTCTATAGGTTTGTAAGAGAGCTGATATGGAGAAGGGAAGTGCCCTTGAAATGTAAGGAAGTGTTGTACAGGGTGGACTTTGTGCCCGTTGTCACACATGCTGCAGAAACATGGATGTTGCATGTAAGAAAGACTAGGAAAGTGGAGGTCATAGGTAGGAAGTTTGAAAGGCTCATGTAAGCTGCCACGAGGAGAAACATAAGGAATGAAATTATCCGAGGGTACAGGGTGAGATAGCAGAGGAAGCAAGGCCGAGATTGTATGGTAATGCAATGAGGATGGAAAAGAAAATACCAAAGAGAATGATGGAGATGAAGTATCTAGGAAAAAATATCTGAAGGGATGCCAGTATATAAATGGGAGGAGAATATAGCTGCAAGTGTTCGAGTGAGAGGAGAAGAATGGTGAAAGAAAAGAGAAAAATGTAGGCCTTTTAAAAAAACTGACCAGGCCACAGGCTGGAAACAGTTGATAATGATATTCTCTATATTAAAAACTAACTTCTTGTAGTTCTGGCTATCCACAGTTGACACTAATTAATTAGCCACAGATTTTTAAGAAAAATAGATTAGTATTAGCCAGGGAATTGGCTGGTGAAATAATTGTGTGAATGACACTATGGATAGTTACCTCCATTGAATTCAGCTGGTATTCTAGCCTCTATCCGATCCCTCCTGGTTCAGAGTCTTGAAAATCAGTTGATACCACCTTTATTCATGAAGCTCACACACCTACCTGGTACCCGAATAAAATACCATATGATCCATCGCCCACGAATAAGTAACACACGCGTATCGAAACTGATAAATGTATTTGAATTACATTGCGCATTTCAGGATCCGATTATGTGATATCCGGTATCATACGCCACGTTTGATTACACGTTCACCCAAACTAAATATACTGTTTGTCTGTAAATCAGGGCTATGTTTAACTGGTGTTGGTGCAGCCAGCAATGACTCGACTGCCTCCGATTTGATTGATGACTCTCGGCTACTGGGCTTTATGAAAGAAAAGTACGAGGGCTGGGTGTAGTGGAAGGTATGGGTAAAGGGAGTACTGGAGGTCGGGAAGGGGTAGCAGATATAAAAGTTATGCATAACATTATGTGAACTCATGTGGATGTGACTTGTATGCGTGTGTTTGAAAGCGTTGCCGACAAGTCAGACTGAGTGAGAGAAGAGCACGTGTGAATAGCCACGTGGTTTACTGGCGCGGGGAGACTCGACTTAGCATGCTCGCGAGGTTTACTGAGTCTCACATTGGAATGTTCTACGTCCTCTTTTTTGTTTAAATTTGTAACTTTTATCAGTCCATCTTTTCTTACTATCTTTCCGGATACTTAAATAATTCAACTGATAGTGAAAGTAAGAGTTAGGTTAAAGGTAGAGGAAACGTACTCACATTTGCGTGGAGTAAGAGCGGTAAATGGTCCAATAAACTGGTTTCTAATCCCGGTCAGTGGTACTGAGGGTGGGTATACATCAACTATATATATTCCCAATGAGATAATGGGATTTTCACAATTATTATTATTATTATTATTAGCACTGCGTCTTACTACCCGTTCGGGCTATACGCACTTACGCTAATGTGTAATGGTAGGGTGATTGTGAGATGAAATGGAGGACCTACAGTTTAACGTGGAATCCGAACCACGGTGAAGGCCTGGTATTCCACACATTCACAAGTTGTGATTAATACACGTATTATCAGATGTGAAGGAAGGGTTTGGTAATCAGATAAATCTGTGCCGAGACCGAGGATTGAATTCCGGACCTCCAGCACAGAAGTCCAACAACTTACCCCTAGACCACCAGGTGACCCGACTTGAACAAATTCGGTACGTTAATACGATCCCACACCACACAGTCCCCATTAACGCTACTAGTGATCAAACTTATAATAAGACGTGATAAAAACAAATAAAACAAGGATCAGGACCAGTTATTAAACTGGTCGGCATTGAATCTCAAACTTTATCCAAGATTATATTCGGGAACGCTAACCATGATAACATACTTGAAGGTAAGCGCACCCGTAGTTAGAGGCGAGGGCCGTAATGACGCGTCGCTGGGCTCGCCAGTATCTTGGCTGACATTGTCACAGTGATGGTGTGTGGGGGTGGGAGTCTTAATGCAATTAACAAGAAGCTCTGGAGAAACTGTCAACCAGAAGAAGAGGGCGGGGCTTCACAGCCTGACAGGATACTGACACTCTTAGAGGCAAAAAAATTATGTATTTATCATCCGTAGCATCCCTCGGGAGCGAACCTCTTTCTTTCAAACGAAGCCGAACATACAGACACATGACTCTTGTTTTTAATACTTACTTCAGCAGATAAACTTATACTGAAATAGCCATGTGAACTATGGAATGAGCCAAAGATAACTGAGCACCTGTATGTATTACGGATGGTAGAATGGCTCATTTTTCTTCTTCTTCTTCTTATTCTTAACAATGCTTTAATTGACTTTAGACACGTAAAATGACCATCCACCCTTCCTTTCAACCCTTCCATCTATATCGGGTAATTGTAGAGATCGTTTCTTTTAACGAGTATCAGTTACAAAATGTACCGTAAAAAGGGTTTTTTCAATTGAGGTTCGATTGTTTTTAGTGGAACAGATGCTTCGTATTGCATGGAATTATATGGAGGAAGTAAAAGCTAAATTAATTGGAAGTTTCACAATACCGATTCACCAAATCGAAATGCAGTGCGGTGATTGATAATTTTCGTGAAGCTGGATCAGTGAAGAATGCACCTATATCTGGCAGGTCACGAGTGCTAATAGAGGAGAATTTATTGGGGATTTTGGATCATATTATGGAAACCTAAAGAAGTAGTTTAGTAAATTGCCCCAGCAAGCCGGGGTATCACACAGCAGCACGCGTAGGGTGCTGAAAAATCACTGGCGCCTTCACTTCTACATGATAACATCAGTGCATGAACTGAAAGAAAGAGACCACGCCAGAAGTGTTGGGTATTGCGGATGGAGAATATATTTTGTATTTGTATTGGCATCGGTCGGGGATCGGTTATTTTTGGCTCAGCCAGTATTACGAAGTAATTAACTTAGTAACTACCTCAAATTAAACGACACGCATGCATACACTAATTGTGTACATCCTTTAAAAAAATACAATACGTGTAATATATAAAGACAAGTGTTTGACAGTTTTTTTTATATAATCTTTCAAAGTTTTATTTGAGATCTTTAACGCGTACATGATAAACCAATTGATTATATCAGCACACGACTTTTAAACTAGCTTATATATAGTACAGACACAACTATCCCCGTAAACCCAATTTTATAAGTGCGGCAGTGAACTTAAGAATTTCTAATACAGTAACGATAGGGAGGCAATCAAAATACTACAAAGGCTTTTGTAATTTTCTTCTTAGCCCAAAACATATATGCCTAATAATTTGTCGTCACTTGCTAGTCAATTTATTATTAGTTTTATAATTAGAATATTTAACTTGTACTTTCCAAAAACACAGGCTATATCGGAACACGACCTTCTGACTAACAAATCAGCTTCATACATAAGTGTGTTTAAGAAAAGTATACAATATCTCCGGCATTGTAAACAAATCTGAACGATTTACTTTAGACTTTAGCCAACGTAATTATAAGTTTAGATTCTCTTCATTAGAACATTGTAATCTCATTTAGAATAGCAATTTACTTGTTTATTAATCTACCACGGAGACAAATAATTTATTTTATTTTATGATAGTATTCCTTTATTATTATGGCAAGCTTTATCCACCTGAGTGCACCTGAATATCTTTCACCACAGTAAGATGCTGATAGAAACATCTTCAAGGAAACAAACACATATTTTTTGCAGCTACCATTTATACAATTAATACTATATTATTTGAGTTATTTTTTCGACTTGAGGGGTCTTAAAGTAAAGTGCTCACCTCATGACCCAATGTTCTTGGGTTCAAACCCAGCCGAGGTCAACAGATTTTTCTTGAGCGATGAAAATCTGTAACAGAACTATCTTTGGAGAGGAAGTAAAGCTATCGGTCTCATGTCAATTGTGGTATATAAAAGAACCCTGTGAGATTTGTGAAAATACCGTTCACGGAAAAATAGGTAACCCTATTCATGTTCGCTAAAAGAAATTCTATGTAGGAGGCAACGGGGAACCACTACACTTCCTGAGCTCTCCCAGTACATGAGATTTCTACCAGTTGGTGCAGGCAGCACTAACCAGCTGAAAGGTGGAGTGCATGCCCAGCCCAGGTTGGATAGAAATCACATCAAACCAACCTTTGTGTTGTTGACTTAAGAATAAGTATTATTTTACAGGTATTATATTATATTAAATTATTGATTTATTTATAGTTAATTTATGGATTATTATTGTTATACTACTATAATGCTCACTAACTGACATTAATGTTTACCCACTTTCAGATGAGCTAGAATCTTGAAATTTGGCAAATTTATAGCATCTAGCCTGTGCCCAACGGTAAAATTCCAAAAAGTTAAAATTTTAATTTTAACCCCCGAAAAAAATATTCAAAACAGTGGAACAACTTTAAAGTCGGCGCGGACCTTTCTTTGGAGGTCTCTTGTGGCTAAACGGTAAGACCTATCAAAAAACGGCTCTGGAATTACATTAGTTTACATTCACTTGCAAATAAAACTCATTGGGAAGTTGGGGTTGGAGCCACCAACGAGCAAGGCGAGTTGATACTATATAGCTATAGGGAAATCTACAGATAACATGACCTATGATTATATGAAAATGTATTTTTTAACTTTTGTAATAGCCAATGATCATTTTTCCTGACATAGCCCTTTTATATCCATGATCACATTTTTCAAAGGTCATTGTTACACATGAGAATTTCTTACACAAAACTAGAAATTACCCTCTTTGACAAAAACACGAGCTTCGGTGACTAACTGACCTAAGGCGTCACTTTCTAAATGTACTGTACTGCTGAATACGGAGATTAGGATTTAAATTTTGTCGGATTCTCTGTGTGTTTTCCTAAATTATTTTCCACGCCTACTCCTCGCAAATGTGGAAACACATCCTCAAAATTCAACCACATTCATCCCGAACATATTAGCGTAATTAGTAAATATGCGTGTTACCCTAATAGATAGTAAGACACGGTGCTAAAAAAAATACTAGAAATTGAGTCAATTTTAAAACGGAATAAATTTTAATAGCTAAATAGTCAAAAAGTAAGTTACGGTAATCGGGTTAATTTAAATGAAATTCCGAGGCATATACCTCTAGGGAACAGTTTAAAACGATTCGTTGGTGAAATCTACATCAGAGCAGCAGCAAGGTTAGAATGCTTCATTTTCCTAGGACACGCTCAGGCATACCACCCTTCCAGCTAGAGGGATGATATTTCTGCCCGCGACTGTACTCAACGTCTAGGTCGGTTGTGGCCTAGACGGTAGCGGCGTGTTTTAATGTAAGGTAGATTTGTGCCCCATCATCGTGTAGGTCCATCTGTCATGTCCCATCACGGACAACACCTCTCGTACACACACACATATGCACACGTGCACACTACGTTTACCCTGAGAAGTAGCAGCCTTTCCTTGACGGAGTATATACTATGTATGGTCTTATCTTATGAGCTGCCTCATAAGTCATAGTGGAGATTAATAGGTAAGCTTGCTATAACCCAATTTTCTTACGATTGGACAATGAATATATTTTATAGATATTAAAAAGTTTACTAGAAATTATTTTCACGTACTCATATTTCAAGTCATGTGATTGGTGGCTTGTTATTTTCCATAGATATAATCAGCTTACCCGCAAAAAAATGTGTTCGTGTTTTCTAAAAGGTGCTTCAAATGGCTACGTACGGAAAGCACACAGGCCATTTTTGTGTGTCTGCTTTGTAGTATATCAGAAGCGCACCGTTTATTGTAGTATCAGAGTCCCATATGACAACACCACTTGTTGACATCGGATTGCCCTAACCTAATCTAATCTAACCTAACCTAGCACCAAATCATGTTAAACGCTTATCGTTTGCCGATTATATTTTGGAGAATTACATTAAACGTGATATTTTATTACCGCCATTACTGTGGGTGCATAATGTTTGCCATAATCCCACGGTTGTGCAGTGTGTGCCCCCCCCCCCTCCTCCCATGTCCTTTCGATAGAAGGCCTAGGTGTGCTTTCGATTCATATCGTCACGTGCTTTTGATATGAGGTTTCTCCATTTTGTGCGCTTTCAATGTTCCCCACTTCAAATGTTCATTAGTAATAAAAACAAACTATATAATTCAGGGTAATCAAAGGGTATATATATACACTACAATATAACCTACCATTTTCTGTAAATAGTTAACACACAAGTTTGATATAAAATAAAACTGACTAATCTTACCAACCGTACTCTTTTAGAAATATAAAAATTCTAGACTCTTCTTTTCCCTTTTATACACCTAAAATGATAACCGAAAAAATTATTAGCCGTTTATTTATTTTTTAGAATAAACTCTAAATCCAAATCACCACATTTAATATTTAGTTTGATTTGGATTCCGGTTAGTTCTAAACTAATTTTTGTGTGTTGCGATTGAGTTTTAATCTAGTATAATGCCGTACCTATATTCTAGTATTACCACTTATGTATTAAGCACCTTAATTGTTTTATTACATACTATTCTATAAAACAAAGTTCCCTGCCGGGACAAATACATCATTTTTCAGGTCCATGTATATTTTGTTTAAAGTGTTTTATTGGTCAAATTTAATTTCAAACCATTTTGACTGTTTCTAATTTAATTTCGAATGAAAAGGAGCAATGTGTTGGCTTACGTCTGAGACAAATACAACATATTCTTTTGATTGATTTTAGTTTATTAATTTATCGTGTATTGTACATATATTATTATTATTTTTACTAATAAAACTATCATATATTCTTTGTTACTTAATGATACTACGTAAATTAAATTATTATAATATACTAATAATATTTTCATAATTTATGTGATAACTGCAATCTTATTTCTAAACACATTTAAAACACAAAAATATATACCCATCCTTCCTCCCCTCCCGTGTCGTAGTTTTTATAATTAATTCTTTTCCCAAAGTCTTACTATGGTAAACCTAAAACTGACCCAACAATGAAAAAGAAAGAAACGGACGAGGGAGAGGCGATATAACAAGATATAGGTCGAGCACTCTAGTTGTATTCATAAATAAGTTGAGGTACAACAAAGACTAGTTAAGCGAGATAGTATAATGAAGTGTATTGTGTAACACTCGACCGACACTTGTGTCTGCGATAATACAAGTATGTATCATTATCATAGCTCTCATTATCAGTGACGCCATCATTAACAGCGTCATCATTATAAAGAAGATGGCGAAGTGATATCCTACTGTCATGGGTCTATTAGAATTTACCTGTGGGAAATGCAGTTTTATCCATATTACTTACAAAGCAGGTATATATAGGCCTAATTATATATATTTTTATTTTTGGCAAGGCGTATTAATACCGCTTCGGGCTTTACGCTTATGTATTAATAACCCTAATGTTTTTATTGATAAGGTAGGTAGGTAATGTTTATTAGAAGTGTACCCACATTTCCGTGGAGAGCGTGGAAAACAATTTGTAGCGTGTCAATCAGGTTGATTGATCACCTACAACGGGAAAATCTAACTATTTATCTATATTCGCGTAATTGGGTGCCACGTTGGGGCTATATGGTGATATTAAAAGATAAACTACCTCAAAGTTGTACTCTAATACAAAACGGCGTATTGGCCTACATTCAAAAACACGTGGATTTGTAAAGAATTAATTTACAATTGCGGTTCTAGATATCACAAAACAAGACTAATCTTATTAAAGTTATGAAGATTAGATTATTATTATGAAGAATAAGATTTGTGAATATGGGCCCTAATTATTTAAAAGAAAACTACCCAAAACTTACAACTAACCACGTGGCTGTTAAAATAATTTAAATAATATACTTCTATATCATGTCTTCTCGTAAAACAAACAGTGAAAATCAAAAACTAAATTAAAACTAATGAATTATGATACAGGATATATGAGTATAAAACTCACCCAAGGACAGGATGCCTTCAGATATAATTTACTCATTTCACAAAATAGAATTTCTGTAATGGCTGCTCCACGTGGGTCTACTTCGGCTCACGCAGTTGAGAAGAAAGGACCAAAGTGAAAGACGCACTGGGCCACCGCGCAAGTGCGACCATGCGCCTCTAGTGGTCGACAGAAGAAGCTCATCATTTTCTAAACTCTATTTCTCTTTCCCCTCTCTTTCGTTCTCCCTTATTTTACCTCTGCTTCGTAATTCATTCTCCGTTTTCCCTTTTAATGTTCATATCTGATTGTCACTATATAAGGAGAAGCGCCTTGGGCACATTTATGACAACACCTTGTATCAGCTCAGGAACTAGGACGAAGCGCTGCCGGCGAGGAAAACACCAAGAAGGACCATGCAGTTTGTGGCGACGGATTCACCGCCCTAGCATCGACGGCGCTGAATCTATCGTCGGGATCAACGAGCTGGACACCTGGACAACTTAACCAGGGTATCAGTATCCAGCCGGGTCGTTTAGCCACAAGCATGAAGTAGGAAGATACTTTATTTATTTAATATGTTGTAAATAGTTTTTGGAAGGCCTTTTAATTTTGCAAGAGAAATGTGTCTCTTTATTAGGTTTGTTTCATCTTCAGAACTAGCTAACGCTAGAAGTATTTCGCCTGTCTGTCTGATTGACTAGTCAAATGTTAAGGACTCTTAAGGTCAATTGCTGAGAGCATTATTATTTTTGTTCTATTTTGTTAGACCAAGTAGCTATTTCAAAAACTAGCTAACTTCGTTATGCTAGAAGTACCTTGGGTATATTTCGCCTTTAGTCCGATGGACATGTAAATTTAAAATGACTCATAAAGTCAAATGCTGAGTGCATTAATGTATTTTTGGACGCGGTCCTAACGTCCGTGCCTCTCACTTGGAAAATGTGAATTTTAGTGTGGTAAATGTACACTAAATCACAAGTTCCTATAAATCTTTAAAAGGTAATATAGTTCATGACACCCTAAAGGTCATGTGCATCAGTACTTTGTTATTGATGGTTATCGCCAGGAAGTCTGTTTCTTTCTCCTGCCTTACGCAGTGCAGTAGTAAATCATAGAGGTTTGACTAAGCAGTCAATGTTCATTATAGGCATTAGTTTGGGTGCGCAACCCGTGGAAAGTGACTGTTTGTCATAGTGGGTCCGCACAAATTATATATTGTTTTACCCAGTAAATAAGTTCTCAAATTTGGTGATTGTTCAAAATTAGGTTGATGTACTATTGAATGCATGGTAGTACCGTATAGGGAAAATGTCCTGCCTTAGTACTTGAATGACTTCTGGCCCTTAGCCATCATCCAGCTGGATCCACCAGCCTACTATTCAACTGTATTAGTAACACTAAACCTTGTCGAGTGAGACTGTGTAAATGTTATCCTGTAAACTTGTTCTATATTTGCTTTAACTAATTCTTATATTACTCTCCTTTTAGAAAGTCTACTGCCTCTTGACTGGTCACTGTGTTGCCCAGGTCACTGCCAGTAATCAAAACCACTCAAGGATATTTAACTTGAGAAGAGAATTAATACGCTATCATTTTCTGCCTATTTGTAAAACTTGTAAAATGTAACCATTTTCTATGTCTACTAAATAAATCTATTGTGAAATTGAAATGTTAAGTTTTCTAATTTTATAAAGTAGAAGTAGATGTTAGAAAGTTTGGTGCAAATTTAAAAAAAAATTACTATCAGTACACCCAACCGAGATTCGAACCTCAATCTCCCCGTTATTGGCAGTATAGGCTACTGCGAGAGTAGCGCGTTAGACCATGCGACCACCGAAGCGGGTAAGCAGGTATAATTTAATCGTTTATTGGTGATCTGTGTTTTATCTTCTATGCTGGAATCCTATGGCCCTACATCCTAATAGTTGAGGGTGTGTGTCTCTCTTAGTAGTAGGTATCTAGTTTGATCACAGGAAGGTATGTTGAGTAACATTTTTGGTCATCGCGTTTTATTACTACCCGTTCGTGTTACACACGTATGAACTAATTCCATTATCTATTTTTTAGATGAAGGTTTAATCTAAAGGAAGTGTACCTAAATTTGCATGGTGGTAGATTGGAAAATCATTTTGTAAGAACCACCCTTAGTATATATCCGACCAAAATTGAACCCCAATATCTCAATTTCCAGTACTCCAGGCTATTGCGAGAGTGACGCATTGCAGACATGCAGACATTTTGAATTATTTCAGAACATATGTGTTATTTTAAAACATGGCTTACTTCAAAATGGAGGTAAACATTAACATTAACCTATAAGATTAAACAGCTTACAGTTTAAGTTTTATAGTTAAAAAAATGAAATTATTTAATTTTAAATGACGTTTCACGCGAAATGTCTTTGTTTTGAGATAAAAGTAAATTATAAGAATCACAGATCTAACCCCCGTCTCGGTGACGTAGTTAACTAACGCGCTAATTTCATGTTGAGCTAGACTGCCGAGGACGGGGAGATCGAGGTTCAAATCTCGTTCGGATGAACTGGGGGTTATTTTCCCTAAAATTGTTTTCCACTCTCCCTCAACGCAAATTCAGATTCACTTCCTCTATATTCAACCTATCCAATTCCTAAACCCATTAACGTAATTAGAAGTAGTAAGACTTGGTGCTATGTATTACAGATCTAACCTAACTTGTACATATTAATTTTTAAAATAAGGTCACAAACAAACATTGTCTAAGATGTTTTAGTATAGTTATAGTGGTTTAGAAGCCTTAGAGTTGCTATTCCTATCAGAAATACCTTGAAAATATCAATGCCCTTTAGATAATGATAATATCCTTTTTAAATATTTCACTCCATGTGATGCAAACTATGGAGTCTTATGCTACGTTACTTTGTTAGCCTACATATTGACAAATTAATTATCTTCCATAGGTAAAGGTTTATTTTTATTTGATACAATCCACAGATATCCATATCAAATTACTTTTAGAAAGGTAACCAACCTCCAATAGCTATGCTGGCAATGTTTAGCAGCTAAATAAAAAATAAACATAATTAGCAATACAATATTTTCTTAAGATATAAATATCACTTTTAGGACCTTATAAAAATAGTTATGTTTGTTCTAGTGTGCTAAATTCTTCCCCGATAGATTTACTTCAGCCCCAGAGATCAAAGTTTGAATCCCACGTGGTCCCCAAGATGATATATCCTTAAATGTATATAACTAATCTGATATGATGACGTATTAGTGGATAAAACACCTGTAATCAGCAAGTAAATCAATTATTTTTTTAAAGTAGTAAATTTTAGTATCTATCGAGAGTCGAATTTGGGACTTTTAAAATAGCTGATAGCCGCGATACAGACTGAAATAATATTTTATACATATTACCGTAATCCACGCACAAAGAAACTACAGTTCTTAAGGTCAAGGTTGGGTGTTTTTTCGTGTTGTACTGTCATAATTTAATTTGATTTGTTAGTCGTTTGCTGACTTAACTCTACTTAGAAAGTTGATTTTAAATAATCAGAAGAAAAATAAGACAGTTGGTTCTTGTGACGTCACGCCAGACTCATTGAAGGTGAGCAAGTGCAGAGCAAACAAAGTGAACGTAATGCACGATCCACGAGTTGAGGATAATCGGATAAAAAATGAGTAGATCTGAAGAGTTTTTCAAATACTGTTTGGATAAAATAACATACAGCACTTTTCATTATTGTGATTTAGTTAAATTTGAAAAATAACTGGTTGGATTATTTATAAATTAAACAATAACTATTTAAGTCCCCATTCATTAAAAATATGTTTCGTCAAAATTATCTATGTAGCTGAACCTCATTTGATAGTTATGTTTTTTTTATTTGATATATTTAACAATTACATTTCTGAACAGACTGATAATAACATCACACGATTTATAAACTTATTTAAATCTAGAGCAGACACAACATCCAGCCCCCAATCTTTAATTCATCACTGTGAAAGGGGAAACTCTAATTCTACCAATGATAAATTTGTCTGTCAAGTCGGGAATCAATCCCGGACCCAGAGCTCAATTGGAAGACACGCTACTGAATTAACTAAGGTCTCGCGCTTTTTTTATGTGTGCACAGTATATTTTTACACGTATGGGTATGAGAAAGCTATAATATAAGTAAAATTTGCCATAATTTTTTCTTGAAGGAAAGTGGAAAACCACTTTTAAAATATAACACCTCAGCTCACGGTAATCGAATTCTAACCCTGACCTCCCCTTCAATGGTATATTAGTCTGGACAAGAATTACACCTTTGACTGCCTGCCTGGCCACTTATATGAATTGTTTCCTTTTAGCTCTACGAGTGCCTTAGAAGAAAAGTTGTGGAATTGTTCCTAAATTAATAACTATTTTAGGAGGTCGGGCTAGTTTGGTTTGGTTTGGTTTGATGGTGACGGGGAGATAGAGGGTTCTTATCACGGTTGGGTGTACAAAAGGTGATTTTTCCTACGTAGTTTCCCACTTTATATTCACGTAAATGTGGATATATATATCCTTTTCGCTGCTCGGGTAGCCACGAGTAAATTAGAATTAAATTAAAATAAGTGTATTACACACGTTTGGTAAGATGTGGTGAGTAAAAAACGACAGCTTTAATCTATTTTTAATAGTGAGGGCGTTGTCTGACGGATGAAAATAGATGTTAAATCTACTTTCACATATTCATACTTAATGTCATGTTATCTACATATGCTACGCTCAATAGATATTATAAATATCTAGAAAATAATTATAAAATATTAAAATTACCCGCTTCATTGGCTGAATGGTCTAAGGCTCTAGTTTTAGAATGGCTTGCTGAAGACTAGGAGATCAGCGTTCTTATCCTGGTTGGGTCTACTGAAGGTGGTTTTTCATAAATGGTTTAACACTCTCCTTTCATGCAAATGTGGGTACATTACCTCTAAAATGCTTACTTTCTCACACCTACCTCACTCATTGGAATAATTATCATATACAAATTGATTTGTAATTGTAAACAATAAAGTGATGTCGTGGAATCTGCACTGAAAAAGAAACAGTCTCGTAACAAAATTTTACCGGTAGTGCTTTTTTTCTCGAGAAACTGACAGGGGTAGATGGATCAGACAGAGATTACCCTTACATAATTGTTTTTATTGATCTGGTTAGTGGAACATTCATAGCACGTTCATAGGAGATGTTTGAAGTATTCCACCATTTCATTCACAACAATGTTCAGCCCTCTTGCACCACTATTGTCGTGATCGTTGGAAGAGGTGCGGCATATCCCAGATCGTACTTCTTGAAGCCTCGATCTCATTCCACATATGCTATTTCATGTTGTGCCGTTGGGAGTAGGTACATAATTCCCTTCATGTGGCCCTACCAAAATAAGTCGTTGGGTGTGAGATCGAGAGATCACGCCGGGAATGCAACAGGCCAGTTGCGTCCAATCCATCGCCTGAGATAACATCCCTCCAAACGGCGTCTCACTCCACTGTAGTAATGTGCAGGGACTCCATGTTGAAGCAGCCACATGTACAGCCGCATTGACAGCAGAACGTCCTCTAATATTCGAGGGAGAATGGTCTGCAGTAGCCTGTACAAGCAGTTTTCACCTCGTAAATTTGTAAACATTTCATACGGTCCAAGTAGAACATCACCCACGATTGCTTCCCGAAAGTTGATGGAGAATTGATGTTGTGAATTGACTTTCAGGATGGCCTTTGGATTAGTGTCTGACAAAAAGGGGGCTGACTGCGGAGATTGACAGTGCCATTTCTGGTAAATGTTGCCTCTTCCATTGCCAGTACTCTGCTGAGGATTTGTGGATCCATTGCGTGGTGGGGGAGAAGCCATTCGTAGAATGTCCTACGGCATTCTAAATCGAGATATAGGTTAAAATCCTGCATAGGTTACAAATGGAAGGGGTACAGTAATTGGCCATGTACTGTTATCCACATGTGCAGTATACGTACAAGCAGGGAATTCTGCCGTTTCTCATAATATATCAGAATCATATCATTCAATTAGTAACTAGTTTGTGTATTGGTCCCCTATCATACTAGCCACTTTAAATCACAGCAAATAACTGAGTGTGACGTTTCATGTCTCTGGCACGCCGAATGACTCATGTGCAATGCTACCCCACAGTGTCGCCTTATCTTGGTAAAGAAGTGGTCCCGGCAATATACTGTTATCAGGCTTTGTTCCTTTTTCAGTGGAAATTTTACTGCACCATTTTATTCTATACAATTACGAATCATCCTGTATGCGTATGACCTGAACAGAGAGTAAGACGCAGTTATAAAAAAAACTAAGCCAAATGTTAATAATTTTGACCACAAAATTGGGTTTTCCTTTTCTTAGAAAGCCTCTCCTATGAAAATTGTACAGTATTTAAGTCAGCAATCACAATGAAAATGTTTGGTCAAGATTGGTTACGCCGCTGGACTCACTTTACTCGTATTGTTTCAATTACTGTATATTGTTGAAGCTTTATAATTTTTTTATTGGAATTTCTCCTTCTCTCTCTCTCTTCTTGACTGAGACTATATCGCATGACATGTGTGTAGAATACGCTCCGCGGGAGTGCGGCGGCCAGTTCTCCGTACTACTATACAGGGTGTGAAATGCACCGAGTCATCCCTCCACAAAGAGATCAAAGAAGAGCGACCTCATTCCCAGTTTCCCACTGAGTGAGCATAGGACCCGCTGTGAGCCGACAAATTGTAGAAATGTTTTTCTCTCACTCTTTCTTCCGACTACTGTCAATGGACATTGGGGGCCTTGTCACTTAAAAAAAAAAAAAAAGAGAGAAGAAGATACAAAAAAAACGTCTACCTTTTATTTTGACTTATGTCTATACAACTAGGCTTTAGCAGGTTGCTTCAGCTTTTAAATGATGATTTCTTTATGGTGTTGGTTAGTAGATCTGAAATGAAATTTACAATTTTAATATTTCATTTCTAGATTCACTAAGAGTTTTTGGTTGTGTTTGAATAGTAAATTTTATTGTTATTTTTTTAAATGTAAGCCTTAATAAGTTAAAATAACAATGGTTGTGTATACATTCTAAGAAAGGGTTAAACTAAACATATTTAGCCACGAATTAGTTAATAGACTATCTTAAAATTATTTGTTGAACTGGGTATTTAGAGTGCACTTTTTAGAAAAATTACTAGTACCTATTTTAGAAATCCACCTAAAAATTAACTTAGTATAAAACAGTGCGAACAATTAATGTTACACGTTTAGATCTAGAATACACGTGTTTGCTCATACGCCAAAGGCGAGACGAGGTTGAAAACACATTGTAATATTTGTTTGTCACTACCCGGATACCTATTTCGGTAGCAACATTGACCAAGATGCTACTCTTGCAGTGGACTAGATTACCGATAAAGGGACGATCAAGGTCCGAATCTCGGTCAGGTGTACTTAGGATGGTTTTCCCGAAACTTTTCCACACACTCCCCTTACAAGTGCTAGTACACTTTTTTTTTTTAATAAATATAGCCTTCATAATCCATGAAACAATTACCATAATTATACATAAACGTATAACCCAAACGGGTATTAGGACACGATGCTAAAAATCGATATTGAGCAACGATCCTTGCTCTAAGATTGGTAGTCGACCCCTCTAATAACTATGCCATGGGGATGCCAAGTGGTAACTTCTTTTAATACAAAACTGTTATTGTGTGTGATTTACCATACATATATTTACTATATAAAAAAATACTAAACATATGTGTGTATACAAATAATATAAATATATCCCCCGATTATCCAAAATGCCAGCAAACCGAACACCCGCAATCAAGACGATGCCCCCCTCCAGTGCCAAAACTAGTCCATGTGGTAAATAATCCGGTCTATTCCTATCATATTTATAAGAACCTTTATTATCTTTTCAATTTCTACCTATTTTAAAAGTTTTTATTATATTAAATTATAATAGTGTTTCTTATGGTTAAGAATGTTTGTTGCCTTCTTAGTACAACTATCCTAATTTTCAACTATTTAAACTACCGATAGCTTTGGTCACGAATTCTTTTGGATGGACAGAGTGCTAATATATACATACATATTAATATATACATAGCTATATTTATGTGTATTATTATTATAGCTATATGTATATGCTATATAATACTACATCGATTATATACATTTAATTTCCAACCCCTTTTAGAGGTGAAAAAAGTATCATCTTCTATCTGTTGACGTCTGTCTAGAAACGCGCTGACGAGTGACGACGCTATGCACACGGAAACACAAGGCGAAACCAAGTCGAGGCGCGCTCGGGCGTCTTATCGATATTGTTGAATCGGCAAGTTGTGTCCGCACCCCTTCCACCCACAACCCCCCTACCCCACTTTTCTCAACCACTGCGGGGGAGCTAATGACGGGCGAGACCGGGTAGATAGCGCGAAGGGGGTTGAGAAAAGAGGATGGAAGGATTGGTCGGGGTAAGGGGGATGTATGAGGATGAGGAAGACCGACTAATGATTCCTTCTTCCAGTTTGAAGGAAGAGAGACGAAAATTTTGGCGCCCAACGTGGGGGCACGAGACTTGTTCACTCATCGGAGATTATATGAAGGGAAAAGGGAACAGAGGGGTATTTAGAGGTTGTGTTATGGCTAGTCAGGTGGTGACTTGGTAGATTTGGTTTATGTTACTTGCTTACAATTTGAGTTCTAGCTTATTGTAGACACAGCATTTGGATCATAGCACTAGCTAACGTCCAAAGTTGATAATAAGACCCTTTAATAACATATAAATAAATTACTTTGTGGTCCTTACCGATAACTTTTTAATATATTATTTGTATTATATCATATGTATGACGTATGCACATTTATTTAGCTGTAAGATATGACTTTTCACCTATGAAAAATGAACTGTACAACCTAATTGATAAAGAAGGAAATATTTCAACAGCTATAAAAGTTACTAAAACAACTTTAATATATTTATACTTTCAATCATGAAATCTGAAAATGTATCGTTTTATAGATATTATATATAACCATTATATAATACCAGTAATAAAGTAAATTGTTATCAACTTGTGCCGTAAAAGAGCAGTGTTTTCGAAAAGTTCCTTACACCCAGAATTTACTATATCTAGATTTTAACTTGTGTGGACATAGAAGTAAAATCTCTCTGTTTAGGCCGAAGGTCATGTAATTCAATTTACGTAAATGCATAAGTGTAAACATTTACTTTAATTACGTCTTTTCTCACACCTACCCCAATTGTTGTAACACAATATTAGAGGGAGAATTAGGGAAATAATACAGACTGAAAATGCATACAATTACTCAAATATTAAGTTCACATCTCGCCTGTTGTCAATAAATGTAAAACTCAAAATATACAAAAGAGTTTTTTTAACCAGTTGTTCTTTATGTTTGTGAAACATGGTCTATTACCTTCCACAAGAAGAATACATTTAGGGTATTCGAAACCAAAACCTAAGATAAATATTTGGTTAAAAAAGGGATGAAGATAATATAGTGTAAGAGGTTACATAAGGATCAGTTACATACTATGTACTAATCATAAGACATTGTTAGGGTAGTTAGATCTTGCAGATTACAGTGGGAGGGACATGCAGCACGGATATACAAAATTAGAACAGAGTTAAAGGTAATGACTGGCAATTCTAATGGGAAGGTGGAAATGGGAAGTCCTTGAAACAGATGGGAGGAACACTTTAGAATGTACCTTTAAGGGATAGGGTGTAATGAGGTGGACCGGATCTAACTAGCTCAAGAGATTGATAGGTGGTATAATACTTTTAGTGTAGCAATGAAATTTCGAGTTCCTAATGCCATAGAGTAAGTAAATTAGTGTAAATATGTGAATATTCCAGCCGAGTATAGTATTAGGACATGGCGCAGGGTTATGATCTTAAACACTGGATGCACCTGGGCATCTAATCGGCGAGAGAATGGCTGTTCAAGTAAGGTTTCTGTTTCAATACCTGCATAAAGGTGGCATTAAATTATAATTTACTATTTTTTTACAATGATAAACTTCTTAAAGCCCGCCTGAGGTGTGCACAATTATAATAATTCAATGATACAAGTGAGAAAGGTAAGTTTTAAGTAACTGCACTATCATTTGCTCAGAGTATTAGTAAAAAAAAAAAGTACCACTGTGATCAAATTTCAGAAGCGTAATCTGAACGTGTTGGTGCTAACCTATAGCTGTTCTAGTTACCGTTATTAAGAAAAACACGCTATAGTGTTAGTTTTGCCATGAAGGTCAACTTTTTATAGTAACTAATTTTGTAAAGCTGTACATTAAGATTAATTTTACATTTTCTACTAATTATAGTGTGAAACCAATTGAGGTAAAACAAAACCTGTTTAACGTTTGGATTGGAATTTAATATGAGTATAGGGAGAGTTTTTTTTTCTAATTTATTTATTACTCTGCTTACACACAAAAGAGGTACTGTACATTTTCTTTTAAATTCAGTTTTTCTCTTCTTCATTGGTGTAATTAAATGCAAATAGCTCAAATAAATGGTGTGATGTGATGGAAGAAAGCAACACAGACAGTCGGGATGCGAACCTTGAGCTCCACGTCACTGGAAGGCAGGACGATATAAGATAATGCCAATGCCTTTTTACACGTTCCAACAGGTTTGTGTTAATATACATTAATGAGAATTTAAATATTTCGGTAGTACCTATATACGTTTGATTGATAATAATAGCGGATGTTTTTATATTTTATGTATTTATTTAGTTAGTTGAGATACTAAACCATGCACTCTATGAACCAACTGATTGTGTATCAGCACATGGGAATTTCTATGAGCGAGAACGAAAGGACCTATCAATAATTTTACCATACCTTTCAGAGTAATTTTACGTGCTGCAATCGGGTCCTAAGGCAAGAATTTTAACGCAAATACCATCGAGGTCGACTTAAATATTTTAAAATCCACTTCGGTGATCGAATGGTATAAGACTCCACTTTCGCAATAGACTGGACATCCCATGACACTGAGATTGGAGCTTCACTCCTAGTCAGATGTACCTAGGTTTATTTCCTAAATGGTTTTCCACTATCTCTATATGAAAATGTGGGTACAATTCCTCTTATCTCAACCTTTACTATCCATAACATTTTAGCGTAGTTAGTACACAAAATGTACAACCTGAACGGAAATTAGTCTCACTGTTAGAAGAAAAGAAAATCAATTTCGTAATGAATATGAAGAATTTTTATTAAAAAAAAAAAATTCACTAGCCATTGGACTTACTGAACAAACAGACGTAATTTCCTATTTTTTGACATTCACAGGCTGTGTGTGAAGAAATTGAGACGTATAAATGAGTATGTGTGTGGGAGGGGGGAAAAAAGACAAGAGACGCAAGAAACAATGGTTCGGAAGGAAAAGACAATTACTTTAGAAAAACAAAAAAGAAAGACTAAGAACAAATCGACAGGAGGAAACCTACAGGCACAGAAAAAAACAACTAGACAAGGATAGTAACTGTACGGAAATAAGAGGTAAAAAAAAGTTGAGAAACGAACTAAAATACAGTAGAAAAAAGAATGAAAAAAAAGCTCTCTCCTGTGTGGTTGTAGTGCAGCTAAGGAAGTAAGAGAAGATGAAAAATACGTGTCATCAAGAAGACGACCTCAGGAAGAAGGTGGGATGTTGGGGTTATTTTCTGGGGTCAGGGGAACATCAAGGGGGTATGTTTCTTCGGAGGGAGTGGAGTTTGGGAGGAGAAGTTTGCAAAACGAGGAGCTCAGCAGTACTCTTGATTCCTAGAAAGGGTCCTTCTTCATGAGGAGTATCCTTCATCCAGATACATTTTCTCTCTAATCTCCGCAAATATAAACAAAGGAGACCTCTGAATTATAAAACCAACCTATTAGAATGTAGCTTTTTTTTTAGCACCGCGTATTACTAACCATTGGGATTAAATTCTGATGTATTAACTAAGCTAATTGGTTAAGGATGAGAAAGGTTGAATTTAGAGGAAGTGGGCATTTGCGTTGAGGGAGCGGGAATAAACTTTTTAGGGAAAACCACCCACAGTACATCCAACTGGGATTTGAACCCAGCCTCTCTATCAATGGGGTCTAGTCTATTTCAAAGGTATAATCTTAAACCATGCGATTACCAAACAGGTTTTATAACATTCCAATGATATATTCTAAAGTAGGCAAAGTTTGTTCAGCTGGTAAAAGTAATTTTCACCCAAAAGTCATTACTCGACACGTCCTTTGGGGTTGCATTGCCTTTATTAATTAATACAAATTCTGGTGAGTTTACCCCATTAGATTAAGCGGTTCTTTTAATTTTTGGAATAGTGAAATAATTTCGACCAGATTTGGTATTTTTGAATCCACATGAGCACGCATTAAAACCTTCACAAGGCAGGCTACTGTTGACTGATATTGAAGTATTTCAACTTATTTTTAAAAAAGGGTGTTCTTTTTGTTTCAAATTTTTTTAATGAACTTTGACTAAACCAAATAAGACTCCATTTTTATGTGTTCATGCGATCCACTCCGAAGAAGTCCAAACATTGAATAAAATTATATATTGTTAGTTATGTTACAAAGTAAATATAATCTGTGTCCAGGAGGTTAAAATGCCATTCAAATAAAGGAAATAACTGAATTTCATAATCATAAATATTTTACCCTACCAGGAATAAAATATGATCTCCTTTGGTCTACAAGCAGACTCATCACCAACCGAGCTTTAATGTTGAAATTTGTATATTTTGAAAGATATAGGTACATAAGTACTTTGTTTTGATTTAGAAACGAAGAAACATTTTTGATATCTACAAAATATACCTAAACATTTATTATTATTATTATAGTTATTAGCATCTGACTACCCGTTCGAGCTATACGCATTTACGCTGATGTTTAATGTTAGTGTGCTTGTGAGATGTAATGGAGGACCTACAGCTTAACGTGGAATCCGAACCACGGTGGAGGCCTGGCACCCCTCACATTCACAAGTTGTGATTAATACACGTCTTGTCAGAGGTAAATGAATGGTTTGGCAATCAGATAAATATGTTCCGGGACCAAGGATTGAACCCTGTACCCTATACTAAAACAATTATGGTTATATATCTCCATACGTGAAGTTATGAAAACTGCAGCTGTTACTTTTGATATTTAATATAAATATATATATATACCTACATACATACACACATACATAGTCATGGCGTTCCCTTACAGGCTAAGCAAGAAACAGCGGATATGTTCAAAAAACAATTCAGTACCGGTACTTAATATATCCTCACTAGCTTTCTCCACACACTTCATTATACTTGCATACTCCCTTCACTGCAACATCATCCATATAACCCGTCTCTGTGGCATAGTTAGCTAACGCGCTTGTTTCGTGTTGAGCTAGACTGCCGAGGATAGGGAGATCTAGGTTAGAGTCCCAGTCGGGTGAAGTGGGGGCTGGAGGGTAGTTTATTTCAAATGTTTTCCACTCTACCTCTACTTAAATGCGTGTCCACTTCCTCTAAATTTAACACTTAACAATTCATAACCCATTAGAGTAATTAGTACGTAAGCGTATAACCCAAACTGGTAGCAAGACGCGGTGTTAAAAAGAAGAAAGAACATCCATACACAGTCATACATGCTATTTTATTCTTAAAACTCGTAATGTCTCTTTTTCACACATTCGTCTATAAAGTTTAGTTCCGTCTTACATGGGCTACCCCTTTCTTTTGGTCTCACACACACACACACACACACACACACACACACACACACACACACACAATCATTATATTTGCTTCGTCACTCGACTCAACACTCGTTCTCTCAACATGACCAAACTAACGTAAGACGCTTCTTTAGACAAAATGTCAGTAGATTAAAGCCGCAAAAAATAACGCCATCTCTTAAATTGTTAAATAATGGCCAAACAAGATGTTTTCGGAAGTTAGGTAGTATATTTAACATTTTTTTGGTATACTTGCACGTGAAGTTTATTAATTAGTGGAAGCTCTTAAAGTCTTAAATATAGTAAATTATACTTACCCAATTTAAATCGTAAAGGAAGCTAATTTTAAAATAAATCTGCGCATATGTTGGTTTGAGCTTTAGACAAGGATTAAGTTGATCAAATCTAGAACAGCTAGTAGAAGAATCTGTTGTATATTTTCAATACGTAATATTTCTTTCACAAAAGTGATTTGACACATTAATGTGATAATACTTTGATGATCCATCAAATATATTTTACAATGCTTTTTTAAAGCATTTGCGTAATATAACATGTGCTAAGCTTTTATCGAAGAAAACACTAAAATGGTGAAATCTGTAAAGCTTATCATTAAAATGCGAAGATGTTAAATGCACCGCATGAAAATAATACTTTCTGATATTATACAAATTTCACACTTATGATATAGAATGAATGTGCCTTTTCTTTAAAATTGAGTGACTTTTGTCACCATACTTTAAAAATTTCATGGTCCATTCGTAATTATTTTTGATATGATTTGCATCTCATTTTGTAATCACACATCGGCCTATTTTGCATATTTTGGATAAAAAGTTATAATATAAATTTATTAATATATTAAAAAATATATTAATTTTATGGATACAACTTAAAAACGAAAATATGACAATGTGAGATCAGCCAAACTAGAGGAAAAGGTTAATATAAAAACAACAATTTGAGAGTAAACTGAGAGTAAAAGTTTTTTAAAGGCGGATAAAACCCTTTATAGCTCCGAGCTTTTCTAAATTGTTGGGTCCATCTTAACAATAAGCTTGATAAAACGATGCGACTATACACTATCTCTTACAAGACCAACAATGACTCCAAAGTATTGTTTGTTGTTGCTCACCTTTGTTGGGTCCATCGCATGACTGACGCAATACAATGCCAATAATATAACTTCTATTCACCACCGATCGTTTTCCTATCGCCCAGTCAGATGGGGGGGGGGGTTGATAGGGGAAGATTCTGCCAAGTCACTGTTCATCACTTCGTATTATGAAAAGAGAAGCAGAAAAATATCGAAAAGGGGGGGTTTCCTCTGACCAAAGCCTCCCGTATCAAAAGCAGACAACAATATGTGTGAACAACAGCGCTCCTGGTGGGGCGCGCATGAAACTATACGCCAAGTATTATTCAAACTGCTCTTTTCAAAGTGCGACTGTATTGTGTTCTTGGTCAGAGAGCTTGGCGGCATCTCGCTTCATTTTGATTAACTTATTTTTTGTTCTCAGTTTAATTAAACGTTCTTAAAAAGTATTTTATTACTACCTATGAAGCATTTGAAAATGCTAAGACATTGCATCGAATGCTAGAACGCTTGCTGAAGAGAACACCAAATACCAAGGTGGTCTGTGAATAAACTATTATTTGCAGTGTTCTTTTTTTTAAATTTAGAAAAGCCTACCTTCAGCACAACATTTCCAGGGCAAACTTTGATGAGCCTCCTACACAATTTTGGTACAAACGTGGTGTTACGATCTTGAAAGGAAAGCATTAAAAAAAACCATTTCTTGTTGTCCGTATCTGTTGAGCTTCTTGGTTACTACACATTTTATTTCCATGCACGTTATCTAAAATTATTATTTATTCTAAGTTGTAGTTTATTTGGATTATACAAGATGATAATATTCAAATTTCTTCTAAGGTTAGAGAAGAAAATTATAAAACAAAATTATGCCCCAACCATTATTATTTTAATTATGATTTAAGGCTTATATACTTTTACATAGTTGATCTGTGTGGTCTTGGAGTAAAGAGATTGCCTCTGCACTCAATTCTCATAGGTTAAAACCCAGTTGAGGTCAAGGAATTTTTTTAGAGCGACAAAAATTCATACTATAAATTTCTTCGAAGGGTAAGTAAAACTGTCGGTCCCATGTCAATTGTGGCATATACAATATCCTGGAAGGTATGTGAAAATACCTTTCCGGAGAAATTAGTAGGCCCTTTCACGCTCGTTCATAGAAATTAGTGTGAAAGGCAACAAGAAATCTGCACATTTCCTGAATTCTCCTTGTACATGGGATTTCTACCAGATGGTACAGGCAGCAGTAACCAGCCCAAGGGATCCGGATGAACAGAAATCAACCCAACCATCGGGTTAATGACTTAAGGAAAAGACAAATTTACATAAACAAAATTACCGTGTGTTGATTTATTAATAGGTTAGTGACAAGTAAGTGAATTGAAAATATTATTTTCTTTAAGACATTATTTGAATAGGAAATACTACAAACTACAATTGATAAATGGAAAAGTACTTCTTAAACGATCACATAAACCTTAGAGTTTGCAACTGAACTAATTATATGAAGTTGATATTATTTTTAAAATATTGCTGAGGGTTTTAAGACACATGATGAGCTTATCTCGAGCTAGGAAATTAAATATGTCTACCCAATATTTATTGAATATCCACAGCCACAGATTGTTGATTAGTTTGTTTATTAACTGAAAAACTTAAAATTATTAATGTTTTTTTTCTCAGGTTCAACTATAGAATAGTTAAATAATTAATTTCAAGGGCCAAGGATTGAAAAGGGTAGCTTAACTGAGATTGACTCTTATTGGTGCTGAGAAAGGATGATAGATTTTATTGTGAGAATACTACCCCTTTTTGCCGATGGCAGTCATTTTAGATTTAGACTTCGAACAAGTGCCGCAAGAGGTTTAGAACAATTATCCTTAGACGGTTGAAACCACTAAACCACCACTGCATCTGTTAGCTTATTTTAGAAAGTATTTATAATATCCAAAATTACAATAAATATCAGTCACCATATTTAATCTTCTCTATAGGCTATTTGATTTGTTTTTAATTTTTTGGTCAGAAGTGTAAATAGACATATTTCTTCCAGATCAAGGATCGAATCCATTTATGTAATTTATGTTTACACCGATTGAAGTAGCCATAACAACTACCACCACCACTATCTCATAGTCATCATCATCAAGGTATCGTGCAAATGAATAATGTAGAAACTCCCCCTTAAAAAAAACCCGAGTAAGCACACATTTCTTAAACCCGCCCTAAATGCCAGGGTGAAGTTATGGTCTGACATTTGTTGGACTTGAACTGACACACATACATGAACAAACACACACACACACTACATTACACATGTCCTCATATGTCAGTCAGGTCTTATACGTGAAGAGAGATATGATTATTACTGGAGCTCCTGAAAGGGGGGTGTGGTTCAATTCTTTTGTCAGGAAATAGATGACGGGTCGTAAGAGGAAATGGACGGGATATTGACGTCCAGATGCTAAATTGAGACGGGAAGGGGGACTACTTTTTACGATGGTTATTTGTAAACATATTGGGGACAAAAATTTTTAGGTGATAAAAAACTATTTGGTGAAATGCAAAGACAAATTTGATTTCACTCAATAATATTCTACAGAAATAAATAAAAATACGAGTGGTGGGAACTTTAAAGTTAAAACGTTGGTGATCTGTCAAAGCAATCCAATATATCTAATATAAACGTTTTATTTTATGCACCACGTCTCACCCCTCGTCCGGGACACCCTGATATTTACACTAATGGGATATGGAAGAGGAAGGTACACTTTCAGAGAGAATGTGCCAGAATTTGTCTTCGAGGGAAAGGGGTATATAATTTAGAAAATAAACACCCTCAGTACATATGTCAGGGATTGGAGCCAAGGTATTCATATCACTGGCAAACATGACAACATGAGACTGATGCATATGTCACTTACCATGTTGGGCTTACACAATATTTATATTCCCATACATTTAAAAATAAAAACCACTGTTACAATATTAGCATTGATTAAATAGCACGGTGACCTGGCGGTCTAGGGGTAAGGTGTCAGACTTCTGTGCTGGGGGTCCGGGGTTCAATCCTCAGTCCCGGCACAGATTTATCTGATTGCCAAAACCTTCCTTCGCCGTTGACAAAACGTGTATTAATCACAACTTGTCAATGTGAGGAATGCCAGATATCCGCCGTGGTTCGGATTCCACGTTAAACTGTAGGTCCTCCATTTCACCTCACAATCCCCCTACCATTACACATTAGCGTAAGTGCGTACAACCCGAACGGTTAGTAAGATGCGGTGCTACTAATAATAATGATTAAATAGCCAATTTAATATAATTGATAATTATGGCTATAACCACATCTAAATATCATAATCTTTAAATTGAAAAATTAAACCTGTACTTTAGAATCGACCCCGGGTCCTTTGGCTAGTATGCCAATTCTCTAACCACTGAGCTATCCAGGAATCATCCCGTGCCCAGGGTCATTCTTCGCTCATATTTTAAGGCAGAGTCTGTAATGGACATGTGGAAATCGTCGGCTACAAATGTGTGATCAATTAAGATCACAGGTGACCTGGCGGTCTAGGGGTAAGGTGTCAGACTTCTATGCTGGCGGCCGGGGTTCAATCCTCGGTCCCGGCAAAGATTTATCTGATTACCAAACCCTTCCTTCACCTCTGACAAGACATCTTGTGAATGTGAGGAATGCCAGGCCTCCACCGTGGTTCAGATTCCACGTTAAACTGTAGGTCCTTCATTTTATCTCACAATCACCCTACCATTACACATTAGCGTAAGTGCGTATAACCCGAACGGGTAGTAAGACGCGGTGCTAATAATAATAATAATAATAATAATTAAGATCACGAGCTACCAGATAACGCAGACACCTCCGACTTGGTATTTGGCTTAATGCTGCCAATAATACAATTATAACTGTGGGGATCCACATATCATGAAAGACATATACAATATTTTTTTAAATTTTATTCCTTTTTTAATACTCAAGAGTAAAGATTAAAAATGATTTACTTTTCAATTAGAGAAAACTAATTTATTTATTTATTTATTAATTCATAATAATATATCATCCATGTAAAATTGCATTTATTAGCACTACAATATTTATTTATTGAGTTTATTCTTCTATCATAAATTATATGGTCACCTACAAACAAATATATTTATTCGAATACTATTTATTTTATTAAAAAGAGCACTAAATATATTTTGCGCCTAGCTCTGCTATGGGAGACTAGGTGATGACTCGCTATTTAACTCATGAATACAATGCGATTTTCCATAGTTTCAGAAAAGTTTCTTAAAATTATTTCTTGACATTATAATCCCTCGAAATAACATACAATAAACCTCTTATAATCAAAACTTTTTACTTAAAAAAAACACACACACACCCAAACACATAAATATTACTCAACAAAAAACATAAAGAAAACCCTTGTCTTTCGTAATAGACGGAGGTGAAGTCAAGAAACTCCAAAGACACCGAAATATATTCAACTTTTCCTCCCCCTATATCACTCAACTTACAGCGCAGATTTTCCTAACTTGAAGTCATCTAATTTTCCTTTGCGAGTATCTTATATAAATATATATATATCCTTGATGTCGTTGCATCTTTCAGCATCCTTCTCAACTCCAACTTACTCATCTCTCTCTCTCTCTCTCTCTCTCTCTCTCTCTCTCTCTCTTTCGATCTCTGTCTGCTCGTATTTTTCATCATCTATTTCTCTTGGAAATGTTGGGCTGCATCTCTAAATGTTATTCCCCTGCCTCAGAAAAGTTAACGTATTTTTTGGGGGCGTTGGGGGGAGGGGTGGCGGCGGTGGGATTTAAGAAGAGGAGGTCACAATTATTTCCAGGTCCTGAACTAGAATAATTATTCTATAGTTGAATGAATATGAAACTTCAACTATTTAGCGGGGTTAAAACTAATTATAACAAGAGGTTTGTGGATATCCGGGATGGTTAGTAAGATCCGGAGAGTGAAATAAATGGTACGATGGACCCCACATACACTCTCTCTCTCTCTCCCTTTATCTTAAAATGGAAACCTTTACTAAATAACCTCATAAGATTTTCAGAAATACACTGTAAAAGAGCATGAATTAAATAGTATACATTGTTACAGAAACATTGAGGAAAGAAGAGCATTTCTATTAACCAAGGAACACAACAATTATAATTGGATTTTAAAGACCTGAATAAAACAAATAATATATATATATATATATTTGCTTAAAGCTCAGAAAAAAATTGGTTTTATAAATATATATCAAGTAAAAGATTTTTAAATTCATTGGTACTACAACTTTACAATGATTATCTCAGATTCGTCGCTCATGTGAAGTACTCTCAAAACAATTTTCATGGGGAAGTTAGATTTTCTATTTTGTTTCTACTGTCAATCAATACATAATTCTATAGAGCAGATTTAGAGAAAATCTGTGTTTGTCTTTTCGCCCTTCAATCAACTAAACTTAATTTTAGGGTTGTATATATATTTCCACCTTATGATAACCCAATATACTAAGTTTAAAAATAATTGTGGCTATAAGCCGAGAGACAGACAGACAGATAGACAAAACAAACACAGAAACAGAATTGTGAAAAAACTATTTTGTTTCAGTGGGTCATTAAACGTTGAAATTTGTCAAAATCTCGATTTTGAATTTTTTGACAATCACACTACCTCTCTTTCCTTGATGTCGAGATAAAGTAAAACATTATTTTGTTTCAGCGTGTCATTAAACGTTGAAATTTGTCAAAATCTTGATTTTGAATTTTTTGACGATCACACTACCTCGCTTTCCTAGATGTCGAGATAAAATAAAAATAAACATACAATTATATACTTCATACACAGTTCTCCCCCACACCAGTAGACATGTGGACAAACGTCTCAGTCTCATATTGTAATTAATGGCTTACCATTGAAAGAGAAAGCTCTATACGCAGTGTATAGGTTTACTACTAAATGGTTTTCCACTCTCGCGTCATGCAAGTGCGAGTCTACCTCTTCTAAATTCTACCTTCCTCATCCTTATCTCCTGTAAGTATGCAGATAGCCCATACTGTTAGTAAGACGTGGGTCCTGGAAGAAAAATCAAGAGCTTTGATTTAGTAATCTGCCATAACTGACCGAACTGGGTGAGGTTCTATTCTCAACCGACCGTTTGGCCTTCTGTCCAAGTCTGTTTCACGATTACTGCCAAATCCGTGGACCAATTTTAACGAAATTTGGCAGAAACATTTTTTGATCCTATGCCCAACTAGGTATGTTTTTATTATTTTTATTTTGACATCTATTGCTAAACATACGTCTTAAAACACGTGAACTGTGACTATTCTCTATGGATAAAGTGTAATGTTAAATATAATATAAGCTAGTATTTAAACCTGTATTACCAGGGAGCTTGTCCTAATTTAAAATAAATAGCCTCTTTATTCATTTAAGATGAATATAAAATAGCTAATTAAATAATAGACTAATAGAGATACATAAGGAATAAATTAGCATTGTGGTTACTCAAAGATACTTATTATTCATTAAGATATGCCGGCAGAAGAAGTTTATTTCCATTATTATGTCGTTCCTGTATAGGCGATAGTATATCCTTCAATATTTATTAGTGTAATAGCAGCGATATGTATCCACGTTAAGAAAATTTCTACTTTTTGTGTTTTTATTTATTCTTACACATTTTTCTTCTTGCTCTACAAAATTAAAACTATCGTTTCAATTTGTTTTTGTTTATATTAGTTTAGAGGTTTTGAGGGCTCCCCACATTTTATCTATTTTCAGACCCCAAGTTTTTGATTTTCAAATCTTTCAACTCTTATGTTATCTGTGGTGATCATTTTACTATTTTGCCTAATTTAAATTTTATTCCGCACTGGAATGTAGATTTTGTAACAGTTTTTGAGAAATGTTGTGCTGCTGCCACGACCCCAACCCATTTTAGCTCCCACATTCCCATTTTTAAATTTTAAGACATATTTGTCTATCTAATATGGTTCTTTTATGTACCTGCCTAGTTTTGATTTTCAACTCCACAAAAAATAGTGTTTCAGATTAGTTGTACCAATTTCGTGCTCTTACATTTCCCATTTTAAAATTTTAAAATTTCATTTAATGAGACATCACTCGGTTATCTGGAAAGGTATATTTACTTATATGCAAAATTTCAATCTTATCCCACACCAAGAAGTTTATTTTTTCCATTGGCCTGGAAAATTTTGAGACACCATTTCTTGGAACTTGGATCAAAGTTTGAATCTAAGTCGGGTGTACTAAATTGTAGTTTATATAAAATGATTTTCCACTCTCCCTCCATGAAAATGCGGATACACTTGCTATAAATATAGCCTTCATAATCCCTAAAACCATTAGAGTAATTACATAACCGTATAACCTGAACGGACTCTAAGATGTGGTGATAAAAAAAACTTGAAAGAACTGCATCAGAATTCACATATAAAGCGAATGGTAAACCCCTTAGTGCATTAAACCTAAACTCATTATACACCTTTAGGTGAAGTCATAACCATTAGTTCCCACCTAAATCTGGTGGATACTCCAAAACTAATTTTCCTAATAAACCTTAGAATTAGGGCTAACCTTCCTGAATAAATAGTACTTTTATAATATTTTCTCTTTGCTTTTTTCAATACCTACAAGATTCACTAACAAATACCAGTTTATAAATTAAATTACATTCAGGTTATTTTAAGTGAAAAATCATAATGGTATTAAAGGCATTTCTTGTGGGTAAAGGTTAAATCATAAATTACATCTCGAATAATAAATTAATATAAAATACCTGGTTTTTACCATGCACTCATTCAAACCAACCAAAGTTAAAGAGTTTGATTTTGTAGCGTGGCACACAAACATAAATCCAGTAAAGATGTCTTCAACTCATTTGTGAATCTATCCAACAAAAGAATTTTCACTTATATTTCCCCTCTCTTCCCCCCGAAAAATATTTCTTCATCTTTTTACCTCATTTATATTAAAAAATGAACTGTCTCTTACACTGACGACATGCCTAGCTATTTGGATTCTTCGTCTTCCTTCTTCCGAGATTTTTTTTTTTTTACTTTTGATAAATCGTGGTACGACCTCGCCTTTTGGTCATCTGAATTTCTAATGTCACTCTTTCCTCACTTTTCATATCTTTTTCTCTCTCTTTCTTTCTTGTCCTGTCTAGAAAGGAGTTTCCATCTTCTTTATTATATATTAGTTTTGCTTGCTTCTACGTCCACATTTATAATTTGTCATTATAATGTTCCTTCCATGGTATTATCTGAATTTTATACAGGCAGAGGGGAACGTTTTCCTTCAATATTATGACGGTAGTCAAAATGTCAAAGTTGTGGCATGATGAAATTGACGACTATGACTCAACACTCCCCCCTTAAAACATACATAACTATTACAGTGTTTTGGATAAACTTTGCTTTTTAAATTTTATTAGTCACGAATGCAATGTCCCTTAAGTTTTTCCCCTATGTTTCCACTGTTTTGTAAAAGTAAAGGTTCACTAATGAATAATTAAAACTGTGGTAATATTATTAACAATTACCACCAGCTTTGAATGGTTTAAGACATAATAATATATTGGACTACCGATATCAGGGATATCAAAGTTCTAATCACGGTTGGATTTACTGAGGGGAATTTTTATTAAATTATTTTCCATCCTAAGCTTATTTTAAAATCCGTAGCACGACTTCCTTCGGAGGGGAATTAAAGTCGTCCCATGACGATTGTAGCATGTAAGAGAGCCCTGGAAGTTGTGTGAAAATACCTTACCGGTAAAATTGGTAGGTCCTTTTGCTATCGCTCTAAGACATTTTCATCAGCTGATATAAACATAAGTTCAAAAAATGCACGTTAAATGCCTTAAATAAACAAATAATTTTCCACTCTCCCTCTATGGAAATGTGTGTGCACTTCCTATATATTCATCCTTAACATAGCCTTAGTTTATATGCGTTTAACACGGATGGATAATTAAACGCGTTGACATAAACTAATAGTAAAACGAGTTTAAACACGTCTTTGGGACGATTATAAGGAGCATGATCAAGTTTAACTTTTAGCCGAGTTACATTTCCCATACGGGTAGTTTACTTATTAATTCAAGATTAATATTTTGAAAAATATTTAAATAATACATTTTCAAAATATCCGATACTTCCGAATCTTTACATTTTTTTATCATGTATTTATGCTATAAAAGTATATTGAAATATTATTTTTCATAAATTAACATTAACAAAATACGTTTTTATTCATATATAGGTCTACATCAAGTAATGTAGTCTGCATCTGTCTTTATAGATCTAAAATATTAATATCTGTAAAATAATATATTGAAATAATATTAATGTTTACCACAAAAAAAGTTAGAGAATTATTTATAAAGAACTGAGCCCTTTAAAAAATATATATAGCTTAGACACTAGGATATAGTGTACACACATGAATATGTACCAAATTATATGGTATCTCTTACATTTCTCAATTTTCTTTTATATTGCGAGCGGCGTTTGAGATTAGTACGTATTTTGTAACTAGGAAGCATCTATAATTATGTTGGCACAACAGGGAAATGCATTTAGTTTCTTTAACTGATTCCTGGTGGCAGAATTACGTACAACTTTCCAGCACCAAAATCTGGAAGAAATTTATAGATGTAAGCTGACTTCGCAACGGAGTTAATTACTCGAAGGTTTTTATTTAATTTTTGAATCGCCCTTAATGTTTGTAGTTTCTAAGAGCCTCTTTCTTACAAAGATCCTCTACATTACTGGGCTATCATTAAAATGTTTATTCCAAAGGTAATTGAAAATGGATATTAAAAAAGTCCTATAACACAACACAGCTTGCTCAATATTTTAACGCAATACCTGCTTCGGTGGCTGCATGGTCTAAGGCGTCACTCTCACAATATACGAGACTATACTGTCAATTACTGGGAGATTGGGGTTCAAATCCCAGCCAGATGTATTGAGGGTGATTTTATCTAAACGCGTTTCCCACTCTCCCTCCACGAAAATGTGGGTACAATTCCTATAAATTCAACCTTACCCACCACTAACACATCAGTGCAATTAATCCACAGGCGTATAACCTGAACAGATAGTAAGACAAGGTGCTAGAGAAAAATTAACCCAATAAACGGGCACGTTTGTGTTCACTAATCTACCCATGCTTCTTTTTTGTCCGTTGTTATTTTCATTGTCTATTCAACCTTGTCATCGTATATATACAAACATTTTATTTTGTAGTCTTTGGTAAATGCATTTCAAAGATTCCCACGAAACAAACATAATACACCACAATTTACAGCTTGTTTAACAGAATAGAACTAAGGATTTCTTAAACGAGCACCGCTTTAAGGGTAAGGCTCAAAGCAAAGAGAGAGGGGGGGGAGAGGGGTATGAAAAAAATATCAGTCACAAAATAAACGATCCTGGAATGACTTATGAGAACAGAGCAACCGGGCGATTACTTGTCCATTATCAGCTATTATTTATGTACAGTGGCGTGTAACGGCATTTGGGTCCGCCGATGAAAGAAGTAGGCGGTGATGTGAATTAGTTTATGAATACGAAGAAGACCTTGTTGAAATATATGTGTGTGTTTTTTTTGTAGTAGAGAATGCAGCCCCCCCTTTTTTTAGCGACTAGTTTTGGTTTTATGTTACCTGTAAGTCGTCTGAGATGCGTCTTCAGAATCAACATCAGCCTGGTAAAGAAAGAGTAAACCATAAAAAAAATTATTTATGTAGCTTGTTATAATTATAAATTAGATTTTTCTTGGAGCAAAACTAAAGTACACAGTATTTAACGTACTTCTTTTTAAAATGTGTTACTAGGCTCGAATTTGATTTATATAGGAAGAAACTTTTTTGCCAGTTATAAAAGTTATTTAAACCATTTTCATAGTTTTATACGTCAAATCATGTATAAATGTTATTATTTTCTATTTCTGCCCTTAATCGAACTACCCTTGATTTTAGAGATGGATAAATAATTCCAAAAACTCCTCGGGGAAATTTATAAAAATCCTAAATACCAAGTCTTAACCCAATAGTTAGAACGGTTTTGGTTTTAATCTGAGATATAAACAGACAGCAACGCAAAAACAACTTTTTCGGTTTTAGGGGGATATGAAATTTCGGCATTTAATATATTTTTGAATTCAATTTTTTTTACAATTAGAATAATTCTATCTTCGAGGGATCGAGAGGAAGAAAAAGTTGATTTCACAATCTGTCTGTCCCATGCCTGCCTACCTGTCTGTCTGTTTGTCTGTATGTCTGCCTGCCTGTTTGTCTGTATGTCTGTTTGTAAGTCTATGTATGCCTATCTATATGTTTGTATGTCCTTCTGAGCCTGGCCATTGTTCTAAAATGGTTTTATGAATTTTGTTTAAATTTGATATTTAGATTTTATAGAGTTATATTATTTTGTTTATAATGCATATTTAGGATTTGATTAGCATGAAAATGGCACTACATAATTTGTTTTTGGGCAGAAATTTGTTGATGATTAGTTCAAAAAATATATATAGACATTAAGTGGTATGACAAATAACAATGTATGATTTATCGCGTTAAAAACTCAATTATGGGTAGTTTACTGATGACTGATTTTTCAAAAACTTGAAATATTATAAAAATTTGATTTGATACAAGTTTGACTCCAAATAGGTATCTTGGGAGTGTTTGATATGATAAGTAACACTGTTTACTTGGTTTCACTTAACAATTTGATAAAGGATCCTTTGCTGACGAGTGATTTTTAAAAATGTGAATGTTTTTGAAAGTAGCTATAATTATTTTGCTAATAATGTATATCTGAAGAGTGTTTGACATGAGCATAAAAAATTAATCTATAATTTTTTGGAGGGAGGGGAGATTTGATTTAATTTAGTTTGGTTAGCTTAAAATTTATATATTTAAAAAAAATGGCTTTAACGATTAGGTTCAAAATTGTTATCGGGAGACTATTTATTATCATCAATAATAATGCATATATATATATATATAGTTAATTAATTTAAGGGTAGTTTAGCCACGACAATCTAAAGAAAATTTGAATTTTTGGAAATTGATCTTGAAAATTTAATTAAAATTGGGATTCCGGCAACAGTTTTCCATGATAAATTAGAATAAGTTTTTATTTCTACGGATTAAAAATAATTTTAGGGCTATTTAAAATAATTCCTTTTGGAAAATTTGAATTTCTTAAATACATTTGAAAAATCTTATTTAAAATTGAGATGTAAAGAGAGAGTATTGTGATAACAAAATTATCAGTTTGTTTTATGAAGAAAACTTACTTAATACTTGTATTTGAAAAGTATCTTCGATCCCATAAATACAATATTAGAAAGTTGTAAGACAATCATAATATATCAACCAACCCACACCAGTGGTCACGCCGTATAAGCCGTTAAGATTACAATAGACTATATTATATACTGTTATGAAAAGGTATAATTTAGATTCTTTTTCTGGAACAGTAGGAAAGGGACCCCCAATTACTTTTTACAGAGGTCCGTTTTAAAAACTCCACATACTTCCGCGGTCCGGCAAAACTTTAACAGTGACTCAAGTTGAAGCGCTATAGAACTATACTAATTAATCAATCATCTGAGTGTTTTAAATTAATGCATGATAAAATATGGTTCAGTCTTGTAATAGCTGTAATAAAAATCACTAACTTTTCTAATTTTGATGAAACACTAAAATTATTTTAGTGTATTTTTTACTGTATATTGAAGCAAAATGAGAATTTAAGTAGTTCCTTATACTTACATGTATTCGGTTCATACCTTATCCATTGCTCTATTTCAAAATAATGTTGCTATGACGAGGTCAGGGTTATAATTTAGGCTAGATGTAATGTGGCTATTTTACTTAAATATTTCCCTCCCTCTAGGCAAAACCCAATATCCAATCGGTAGATGCAAGTAGATATCTCGGACGTTACATGTAGTACAGATTTTCCTTAGTGATGTTGTCGTCAAGTTAATATAGTAGTCGATAATAACAAGATAAATAAAAACCCAACACACCTGTATCGAGCATTCGGGAATTATTCTAGATACAGGGACGATTTTTTTTTGCATGCCTTTAAAGTTCACAGCAAGATATTATAAATAAGTTATATCTGATTAAATATCCAGTTCATCTTGGGTAATTCTTCTATTTATTCCTCTTTAACACTAAAAATATACTCATTGTACACGTCATAAAATAAGTTTTTGAATTATGACCTCACTAAATCATTTGTACACCTAATTTTTCTGTTTCAAGTTGTAACCATTAGCTGCATTTTGGCACAGTGATGATTCAGAGATAAAAGGAAAAAAAAGGCATTTGGAATGATATCTTTGATATATTTTCAAATTTTAAATATGCAAAACCATATCTTTCAATCCAATTTGGTACGTAAATTTCTTTCTCATCCATCGGCTACAGTTACAATATTTCTATAAAAATTATGTTAAAATACACATTAAAGATGTACCAGAAAATGGTTTCTTCATCAGCCTTCACTCATTTTTCTGGAAGTAAATATTGTTTTATTAACGTCACTCACCAATCCCCCTTAACCCCCCATCTTCCAATTTGTCCATCACTAGTTTAGCGATCCATGTACTATACTAACGAAGAGACGCATCTTCGTCCGTTCCATTACAGTAATCGCCCTAGGACCAACGTTCGTCCCGTCTTTCCTTTCAACATGGCTGACCTCCCGGAGACGAAACTTTGACTGACATTTAGCTATTAATTGGCTTAACCTCTGACCCGCGTCGGGTGAACCTTCTCCTCATCCTCAAGAGTTTGACGGGGAGCTGTCTACATGTGATCTATCATCGTTCGAAGCAGCGGTTAAGAATCTTCGCGCCAAGATGTTGGTTTCTGGTCTGAGGGCCTACCTTAACTTTTGAACCAGTTGGTTTGGTTAGGTGATTTATATTGTCTATTATTAATGTTTTAGGTACCTAATATATAATACTGCTTAGTATATATTTAAATCTTAAAGCTAAACGCAAAACGAATAATAAAGATCTTAAATTATTTCCATCATCTGGCCGACTAAAAAGTCTCAAGTTGTTACAAATAAAAGACAAAGACATATCAAAAAGATTTTTGGAATCAAAGAATACACCATCTAAGACAAGAATAAAATAATGTTATTATAAATGGTTTCTGTTCTAAGGATTCCATATTCAATTGGACTAAAGTTCCCAATTTTGAACTTTTTCAATGATTTTGTTTACTGATAAGCTTAATTTTTTATTCTTATTTTTTTTATTGATAAAATTGTTACTCTTCAAAAATGAATACTCAGTTTTTGGGTATAGTTTAGCAAAAATAGACACGTGAACACAGATATTCTGGAAATAATATTTTTGTCCAGTAAATTACTGACAATTGTCAATATGGGAAAACTGTCAGAAATATGTAGATTGATATGTTAGTGAGGTCAATACTCTTTGCTGTGTATTGAAATCTTTTAATATCCATCAAATTAACAAAAACACATCTCGGGTCATCAATTTATTTGTTAAGGTAAATCGAAAAAGTTTTAAATATTTCAAATTAATTGAATGAAGTATCAATATTTCTAGATGGATGTCCTAACATAAGTTCCCTCATATCCTTTACAACTTTTCATCCGAAGCATATGATTTATTACATTGGAATAACCATAGCTGGTAATAATAATATATCAATTATTTTGATAGAAGGGAGCGCTAGTAGATATTCCAAAATAAAATCATGAAAGTGAGAGTAGGTTTACCTGAGATTGCATCATTAGGTGTATCTACACAAGTCACGTGACTCGATGGGGAGATGAAGACCATCGGTCAAATCTGTCAAGAGTCTGGGGAAGGGGCCTCAAAGAGAGGAGGGGGGGGAAGGAAGGTAATCTTACAGACAGAACATTGACAGCTCAGCAAACAACACATATACCTACAGAAGATTAAACACTTTTACCAAACCATATCAACAAATACTTTCTTTTCTCTTTTTGTTCATTGTTTTGTTAATTGGTTTTTTTCTAGACGAATATAGCTTCTGGGCTATTAATGTTTGGTATTTATACTTTAATAAACTTATTTTCACTATTTTACAAATTATAAATATCCAGTTGAAATGTTTTATCTGGATTCAATAACAAAATATGTTACTGAAGAACCCAGGGCAATAATCTAGACTCGATGAGTTAAGGTTACTTTATGTAAGGTTTCAAAATAGTAAAACTATATATACATGAATATATTAATTTGTAAGATGACAAAAAAACGTTCTTTTTATTTTTGTAACAAAATTAAACCGGAATTAATAGGATCAGAGTTAGCTCTTTAGTGGCATCAGAAATAATAATTAGGTCTTCTTTCTTTATTATGTAGCATTAGTCGGGGATTGACGAGTGATACTTTATATCAACCAGAGTTGAGGTGGGGGGGTGGGGTATTTGAGTATCACTAATATATACCCTTTTAAAACGGCTAACACCAAATGTAGACCTGTAGTAACCAACATTTACTAAATATCATCCACCACTCTCCGTCGAAACTGACACCGTCTGTCAATAAGAGTAACTGTAGAACTTCTTGGTTGTATAGTCACCTCTTAAATGTATCCAAAGATTAAACCACAATCTCAAAATTCAAGCCGGGACTAATTACACTAGCTTGTTCCTAGTTACTATTAAAAGTCATGAAGTATCAAGATTGTAAAGTTTAAAAGAACTTAACAAATCTGCTCTACTCATACCTACAACTTTAATGTACGTCACGCGACCGAGTTTATCGACATCCTTGATCGGGCCCGTTTCCCAGAATCCACGGGCGTGATCCCCGTTATGACGTCACTCAGAAATCTCCCTTCCACCCTCATCTGAACCCCCACCCCCAACCCCCTTGCGCAACCCCGTCCTTCTAGCGAGTGAGAGTGTTTTCATTAGCCACGGCGACGGCACAAGTTGATTAACGGAAGTCTGCGGTGAGGGTCTGAGCGACGACTCCTGGGGATGTTCTGTAGGGGGTTCTGCGTTTGGACCACTGTTTTGGTGGGGGGTTTTGGGGAGGGTAGGGTATGATAGTAGATAGAGCAAAGTCATGCTGCAACATTTAGCACGATCATCCCCTCCCTGAAGATGAAGAGGGGTTAGCGGGAACCCACGATCATATAAACACCACCCCTTAGCGAGATATCATGCTGATTCATGGTGGTATACTCGTCAGTAAACATCTAGAAAAATGTTTAGTGAGATTCGACGCGTTCTTTTTTTTATTCTTCAGGTAGCCCATGTCTTGTCTATTTTTCGTAATTAATTGTCGAAAGGTAAGTAAAATGTTTTAGCTCTTTTGTGCTGAAAATAAGTGTGAAAAAATCCAGTTCATTCACAACCATCCTATTATTTGGAGGGGGACTCTTTATTAAAATGTTGAAGAAAAGCCCGTTTCATTTTTAGTAACGGCCATAAAATTAATGAGACACTGACGAATTAATTTGGAAAAGGGACGCATTGTATTTTGATAAAGAAAGCTTACGAATGTCTAAAGAGATAAGGCCTATTATTAATGTAATTATTTGGTTTTGACTCTAGATTAATTTAATTTTAGGTGACCTGGCGGTCTAGGGGTAAGTTGTCAGACTTCTATGCTGGCGGCCGGGGTTCAATCCCCGGTCCCAGCATAAATTTATCTGATTACCAAATCCTTCCTTCACCTCTGACAAGACATCTTGTGAATGTGGGGAACGCCAGGCCTCCACCGTGGTTCGGATTCCACGTTAAGCTGTAGGTCCTCCATTTCTTCTCACAATCACCCTACCATTACACATTAGCGTAAGTGCGTATAACCCGAACGGATAGTAAGATGCGGTGCTAATAATAATAATAATTTAATTTTAATTACAAAATGGTAATCTTCTTTTTAATCTGGAAATTCACGTGTCACGAAATAATATTTGTACAAGCCATTACTAGAAAGATGAGTTAAACGTAAAAAATATATATAGGGAATTGGAAAGCCATTATTATATTATACTACTATAAAGCCACATGGCTGACTCACTCACTGACATAAATGTTTACCCACTTCCAGATAAGCTAGAAACTTGAAATTTGGAAAACTTATAGCTTATAGCCTGTAACCGACGGAAAAATTCCAAAAAGTTAAAAAATTTAATTATTAGCCCCAGAAAAAAAATATTCAAAATTTCGTTGCAACTTTATAGTCGGTGCGTACATTTTTTGGAGGTTTCTTGTGGGTAAATGGTAAGATCTATATAAAAAAATGGCTATAGAATTACATTAGTTTACATCCACTTGCAGAGAAAACTCATTGCATTCACTGATCAAAGCGAGCTATTACAGAAAACCATACATTAAATGTCGCATACAACATGCTCGATAAAGTGTTTAACATAAGGTGGGGATGTAGCGAACGCGAGTCAAGGTCAATGTTCTTTCAGTTGTAATATCAACACATTTTTATAGTCAAAATAAAATAAAATATTGTTTCAGTACAAACATAAAAGTTTAATTTCCTTCACATGGTGATCTAATCAGTTCTCGAATATAATCTCAAGGGTGTGCTGAAATTTAATAACATTTTATCTTAATTTAAAAAGTTTGTCATATAATGCCGTTATGGCCATAGTAAATATTCAACAACCTGTTGATATCACCATGTGAAGAAAACTAAACTCTTTGTGATGAAGCAATATTCTATTTATTTCGTCCAAGTATCGTTATAAAAACTGCAAAAACAAGGTTCTTCACTTGGGTTACCTACACTTTCACTTAAAGTGACAGTTTTAGTGAGAGACGGCCCTGTGGTGTAGTGGTCAATGTATCTGGCTACGAGCCTAGGTGTCCTGGACTAAATTCCCGACTGTTAACTCTGGTATTTTTCTCTTTAGGAGAATAATCCTAATGGTCACCAGGGTTTGGTTAATTACTCTTAAGCTAGGTTAAGACTTACCCACATAATAACTATAATTACATCGTCTTATTGATGGTAAGACATGTAGACAACCTCCTATGGTTAACCCTGGACAATGGTTTGTGCCAACCGAGGCTAAGGGCCAGTTTCATAGTCAAATTGAGTACGCCTCAAGTGCGGCGCTACACTAAGTACAAGAAGACACCTACCTGAACCAGAATGGAATGGGCCAGTTTCCTATTCGAGAACGGCCCATTCCATTCTGGTTTAGGTAGGTGTCGTCATGTACTCAGTGTAGCGCCGTACTTGAGGCGTACTAAACTTGACTATGAAACTGGCCCTAACGGCCCTAAGGGCCAGTTTCATAGTCAAATGTGCGGCGCTATACCAAATATAGAACGAACCTACCTAAACTCGAATGGATTGGGCCAGTTTCCTATGTGATAACGGGCCATTCCACTCGACTTGAGGTAGGTGTCGTCATGTACTTAGTGTAGCGCCGCACTTGAGGCGTACTAAATTTGACTATGAAACTGGCCCTAATAGTCTACACATAAAGCGACCGAACCTGGACGTGAAAGTTCCTCCCGATACTAAATTTGGTAGGAGTCTAAATTATATATAAACCCACTTATGAAGCTGCGAGGACTACGGCGTCACTCTCGGGTTAGGCTGGCCTGCTGAAGACTGTGTTGGGGTTCACGTCCTAGTTGGGTCTACTGAGTGAGGGTGGTTTATCTAAATGGTTTCTCAATCTAATTAAACGCAAATGCACCTAGATAAATTTTAAAATACTTCCATCCTCATCCCTACTCCATTAGAATAATTTATCATAAATATGTATAGCCTGAACAGGTGATAAAAATTATATTAAACTGTCTGAACTTAAAATACCCATCTTAATTCTAACATGACTTACAAATTGATTTAATCAAGAAAAATAAACCTAAGTATATTAAAATGGTATGAGCATATACATAATTAAAATAGCATGATCTGGAATGTAAGTTCTTATAAATTTGCAATCAAACTCCAAAAATAATCAACTATATACGAGAAATAGAAAGAAATTATGTAATAAATGCTCTATTTCTACTACAGACAGAAACATAACTTAATTTGATACTATTATTATTAGCATCGCGTCTTACTTCCCGTTCGGGCTATACGCACTTACGCTAATGTGTAATGGTAGGGTGATTGTGAGATGAAATGGAGGACCTACAGTTTAACGTGGAATTCGATCCACGGTGGAGGCCTGGCATTCCCCAAATTCACAAGATGTCTTGTCAGAGATGAAGGAAGGGTTTGGTAATTAGATAAATCTGTGCCGGGACCGAGGATTGAACCCTGGACTCTAGCACAGAAACCCGACACCTTACCCCTAGACCACCAGGTCACCAATTTGATACTAACAGTATTTAAATTCCATTTATGCTACAATCGTTTATTTACAAATACACCTATGTGTATTTGTATTTGTATGAGTATGTGTATTTCTAATACTAGTACCCGTAATTAAGAAACAAACAGCCAAAGCTATTATTTATGCTATTAGTGAGGATTACTCCATCCCGGGTTCGACTCCCGTGTCCATATGTCATTTTTTACATTAACATGTGGGGCCCATTTCAGTGGTAAACAGGAGACAAACAATGAAAAAGTTAATATAAACATGTGTTCCATTTAACCTTGTATCCAAGTTATAGTCATGTTTGTACACCAGTAATGTGGAGTTACTTGAGATTATAGAACTTTATTAAAATAGCCACCTTCAGCGACTTACTACCCGTTTTGATCATATGCTTATGTACTAATTACGCTAATGATTTTAGGTATTTAAGAGGTTATATTTATAGGAATTGTACCCGCTTTTGCGTGGAGAGAGCGTGGAATTTTTTTTTAGATATATCCGCTTTAGTACACCCGACCGAGATTCGAACTTCAATCTCTTCGACATCGACAGTCTAGTCTACCGTGAGAGTAACGCATTAGACCACGTGGCCACCGAATCTGGTTTTGTCAATGTTATCCTTATAACAAAATATTTTAACAATCCTGACTTGAATCTTATAAAAAATTATTTAATCTGCTCGCTATAGTTTTTGCAGATATGTGATGTTTCTATTATGACATGAAATATTTTCAATATATTTTTATGGGAATTTTTTTTTCTAAGCGTATGCTAGCGTGGTTTGTTGGCTGTAGGTCCCTGGGTCTTCTACTGCCAGTGGGTCCTAGGTCACCTTGTAGTTGCGGTTATTTCTGCCAAATGAGATAATTATGGTTATGTGGAGTTAGTAGAAAGTCTGAAACCTTACTTAACCAGACCATAGAAGCCATATAAACAAATTCCCTTTGGGGAAAATAGCTATGGTGCCACCGAAAATCTACCTGGGAACTCTAGATTAGTAGCTAGTAGTGCTGACCCCTAGACCAATAGGCCGGCAAATAGGATCTTGACAACGTTAAATAACATTGTAAATATATGGTTACTATATTCGTTTTATTCTAACAGTGGAATAATGATAGGATAGTTTTTATTGGGGCTGTCTATTGAAATTGACAGAAGTTCATATAACATCTCACCCTCAGGTGTTGTGAAACTGAGAATAAGAGAAAATGGCCGAGCAGTTTAAAAAGTTGTACATTACTACATGTCAAGGTTTATATATGACCATAAACAAGTGTTGTTTTGGAGAAGAAATGAAAGTATAAAATATACTTTTTTTTTATTACGTAACATCAAGGTTATTAACGGTTTAATTTACAGCGTATGAATGATGAAGGTAGTTAAGAGTAAATACACTCGCATTAGAGTAACGAGAGGATTAAAATACAATGTTTATAGATCTCATGTAGAAAAACACATCACATTGTATCCGTTCTGAGGTCAAACCCCGACCTGCCCTTCAATAGATATCAAGAGTAAAGAGGTTCTAACTCTTTAGACAGCTTAGACATAGGTTTTTGAATGTTAAAAGTCGGATGTGTGCAACGTGTGTGTATGAACTTTGGAATGATTATACAGCTCTTAAGTGAGAGGAGAAATTCAAATGGATGCTTGTGTCCTTTAATATCTTTTACTTTATTACATCAAGAGAAAGTATTGAAATCGCGAAAAATCTATTTCTAAATTTTGGCGAATCATTACGTTTTATGTGAACCCGAACCCAAAAAAAGTGGATTTTACAATTCTATCTGTCTTTCTCTGGCCGCGGATACAAAACGGTTTGATGGATTTTTGTTCCAACTTAATATTTAGATTTTATAGGACATTCTCCCTTGAGTATTTTTCTGATTATTAATATCCTTGAACTATATATTTTTCTGAAAAAAGCTTTAACGATTTTATTTAAAATACTTTCTAGGATTTAGTTGACATGACAAATAACACAATATACTTGTTTTTGGGGTAAACATTTGTTTATTGGTTGTTTACTGACGACTTATCCAAAATCTTGATTTAAAAAAAAAGTCATTAGTGATTTGGTTCTAAATAAGTATTTAGGGAGTGTTTGACATGACAAATAACACCGTGTACTTGTTTTGGGGGTAAAATGTGTTTAAGGTTAGTTTACTGATAACTAATTTATCAAAAGTTTGAAATATTTTTAAAATAGCTCCAACCCTTTGATTAAAAATGGGGTGCCTATCTGGTAGGTTTTTATAATATAAATAATTGTACCTATTTATTTTTCATATAATCATTTACTGTGTTAGTTTACTTATGATTAACTTTTGTAAAATTTTATTTTTACTTTCTCGTGTGATGAGAAAGCATTAAAATCGTGGAAATTCTTTACCTTGAGATTATGATGAATCTTAACGTTTTAGGTGTGTCCTAATACAAAAAAGATAACACTGCATACTGTTTTTTTCGAGATATATTGCTTTAATAGTAACTTACTAGTGATAAACTAGCCTATTAACGATTTTATTAAAAATTGGTATTTAGGAATTATTTTGCATAATAAATAAGATTTAATACTATATCAGACACCTTATCTCTATCCGTATCATGTCTGTCTACTGATTTAATGGTCTCTGGTTTGATTCTCAGCATGGCCGAAAAATGTATTATTGGTGAAATGTGGGTTTCCGCCATCACAGACAGCTGGGGACTTAGTATTGTGTCTGTTCTAGATTTAATTTTGTTTATAAGTCATGTGATGATACAGTTAACCGGTTCAAAAAATGAATGTGAAAAGCTCAAATAAAATAAAATGTATTTAAAAAAAAATTTGATGGTAGATAAACTATTTTTAAATTTTTTATAGAAATTTCGTGAAAATTTATATTTAAAGTATAGCTCATATGATTATAAAAATATATGTTTGTTTTTCTGAGTAATGACAATTTATTTGTGGAAATTTTGTTCTAATCCATAATATACTAAATGATACACTATATACCCTTCGTTTGCCCTTAAAGGTAGCAAGCAAACCTACTTCGCATGGTTCCACCATGACGCAGCTTATAATATGGTCATATTGTAATACGTCAAGGTAGAGCTGATACCTTTGAGGGTGAACAAACTGTGTCATATCATTTATTTTATCTTTCAAACACACAACTTTCATGAACTTAAGAAAAAAGAAGGGGGGGGGAGGGGGGCTCGCGTCATGTTTATAACAAGATTAAACCTGAACCAGTCCCGGCAAAGTATGAACCACATGAAGTTGCCCGTAGCGAGCGGTATGAAAGCCGCCACGACGTGTTTCAGTGTTGCCACTACAAGCCACGCAACACAACAGCGGCCCTGTTATTATATCGTCATTAGCGGACCTCGCCTGTGATAGCTGCAAGAACAGCTACACGGGTCTAGGCTGAGCCTACACGACTACCAACTGTACACTCTGAATCATTTAAGTGTCACTTTTGAGAACAAGCTTTTAGTTTAGTTCATTTGTAAGGCATTTAAGGTATGATAGAAGGAAACACTAGGTAAGGTATGCCTTTATAAAATAGTTTATGCCAAGTTTTATTTGTCCAAGGAAATACAATATTGTATTAGGGGATGCTTTTGTTTTTAACTTCCTACATCTTGCAATTTCATCAGCTCTTTTATATTTGTCACAAGCATAGCGGCATTTGACCATAAATATTTTAAATAAAAATAATATTTAATAATATTTAGCACCACGTCTTACTACCCGTTCGGGTTATACGCTTTAAGTAGGGATCTACTAATTACTCTAATGTATTGAGAATTGGGAAGGTTGAATTAGAGGAAGTGAACCCGCATTTGCGTGGAGGGAGAGTAGAAAAGCATTTAGGAAAAACCACCCCTAGTTCACCCGACCGAGATTCGAACCTCGATCTCCCCGTCCTCGGTGGTCGAGCTCAACACGACTCGCGCGTTAGCCAACTACGCCACCGAGGCGGGTTAAATGAAAATAAAAGCTTCTGTTAAATTTATCAATTCACATAGCAAATATTCAATAGTTTCGGAGATTACAAAATGTAGAAAACTAAACTGATGTTTCTACTGAAACCATATTTTATTTATTTTTCTAAAATATTTTTTTTTGTCATAAAAACTAAAAAAGATACGGACATTAAATCTTGTTTCCTTTTATCCCATCTTGAGCTAAAAAAAAGTTAGGATTTTTTTAAAATTTAACTTTAATCCTTTTATGTATAATATGTTAAAAATATATTTTAAAAGTTAGTCATGGTAATCAGGGTGTTTGTTAACATCTAAAAACAAAATCATGATATAACCAATTTTCATCAAGAAACCACCCTTGATTTCAAACCTAGAATAAATAATATATATATATATATATATATATGGGATAGAAAGAGAGAGGGAGGTAAAGACAGATATACATAATTGTAAGACCCACTTTAAAAAAAATCAAGAACACATAAAAAGTCGAAACCCATTATAAGATTGAAGTGAAGAATGTTCATGCTTATAATTTGTTTCGCTCTAAATAGAAAGTAAAATAAACGTGTTTCAATATTATTAAAATAAATTAATCCATCCCAGTATATTTGGTTAAAATATTAGGATAAAATACAATACGTACTATTTTCAATCACACCTAGTTGCCCCATGGCTTCTTTGGTGCTGACTGACAGCTCACATCTAACTTCTGACAGCTGCTAAACATATGTTCTTGCAGATCATATGGTTCGGCGTAGGAATACATGATTTGGTCTGGTAGCTTTTCAAAGCCGTCAGCTGTCAGCTGTGAGCTGTCAGTCAGCACCAAAGAAGCCATGGGGCTACTGTATAATAGTAAAAACGTTCGGTAGGGGGCTTTCCGAATAGATCTCGGTCTCTTAAAGTCTATTTTTATATTAAGGAGGGCTCAGGTTGGAATCCCAGTAGGGTGTACCAATCTGTATTTCTTACTAAACCTAGACAAGGTATGGTTCACGTGGAAAACTACGTACTTTGCTGAAGATTTGTCTTATGTAAATGGAAGGTAAGAATGACAAGGAAACCACAAAAGTGGTGCTCATATTTATTTATTTATAACCTATTAATATTATTTAAGTTCCTTTTCTAATTGTTTATGGTGGGAGTGTAGGGAACACGACTTAAGTAAATATTTTTGCAGTTTTTATATAGGAACTTTTTTTGGTATAAAGATATCTTAGTATTTCTCTAGTAGAAATAAAGAGTTTAATTTTCTTCCTTTGGAAACTCAACATTTCCTTAATATTTGTCTAGGGTGTCCTGAATTTAAATGACAACTTTTTATCTTCCTATAAAAGTTTGTCGTCTAAAGATGCTCTTATCGTGACAGATATTCAACGATTGTTGATATTACAGATATTCAACAATAACTGTTGATATTTTAATGTTTATATTTGAGCAATATTATATTAACTTTGGAAAAAAAAAAAATTTACCGTATAAAATTGCAAGGACACTGCTATAAGCTCACGTTCCCTACAAGTCCACCTGAAACCTGTAGTTATTATTATTATTATTATTAGCACCGCGTCTTACTACCTGTTCGGGTTATACGCACTTACGCTAATGTGTAATGGTAGGGTGTGTTTAACGTGGAATCCGAACCACGGTGGAGGCCTGGCATTCCCCACATTCACAAGATGTCTTGTCAGAGGTGAAGGAAGGATTTGTTGATAAGATAAATCTGTGCTGGGACTGAGGATTGAACCCCGGCCGCTAGCACAGAAGTCTGACACCTTATCCCTAGACCGCCAGGTCACCGTAAACCTGTAGTTAGTTGGTACCTTTCCACTGGTGCAGATGTAAGTAGATCTCCAACCAGTTTCTCAAACCTCAATTTCAATTGCACCTTTAGAAGGCGAATGCCAATTGGATTTCTGATCAAACTAATCAGCCAATTCTCTCCCATAAACTGTTAAATTCTCTGATCATAATAATATAGGTGGGAAACATAACTCTGGAGTTATAATAACTGAATATAGTGTTTGAAACTATCATTTTACAATCAATCCTTACTATAATGACGAATGAAATATATTGTTCCACCTATATGGAATTAATTGGAGTTTTATTGAGAGCCAAGTGTAAGGCTGGCCTTAGGGTTTACGGCGTCCTGTGCAAAAACCTAAATGGGTACCTCAACCTTTCTCTTCTCCCCCTCCCTCACCTGCACCCACCTCCACCCACACACACACATTTTGACCGGGGAAAGAGAATAAGAGTTCAAAATGACTGGGTGTTTTTTTTTTCAGAAAATAAAAAAACATTTTCTTGGATTAAAAAATATATTGTGGTGTGTGTGGCGAGTATATCCCATCGAATTTTTATCGGGGAACCTCAAATTATAGGGGGAGCAGAATGGTTTTTTCCTTGATACCAAAATATGAAAATGATTTGTAAAACGAAGAAAAGTGACTAGAAAAATCAAATTGTTCCCCCTGAAATTATCTACAAGTATGCCCGCTTTCTTTTCTTGCGATATTTCAACTATCCAGTGATCACGTGGTTAACTGGTCAGTATTATGTTATCATGACCTACCAAATGTTGAAAATTATGTTATTCTAAGGGATTTGGAGAAAGGCTATGAGAGGGAAGGGGTTAATGAAAACATGTTTTTTTAAATAAATAAATTTAATATATTTTTTATTCACTACATTTTTGCCGTCCTCCAAAACTTGCCGCCCCTTGCAAATGCTCGTGTTGCAGAGTCGACAGAGCCGACCATGACCAAGTGAAATGAAAACTATTGTTAATAGAGATGGAATATGGGCTTTATTATTACCAAAGGTGTTCCACATTTTTAAAAATGTGTAAAAATATATACATATATTATTTTGTCAAATTGATGAGGAGTATATCCTTCCGTTCTTTTCATCACTTCTATTGAAATAATATAATACATCTTTACAAATATGTAGATTCACCCAAGCATCTCGGTCACGCATTTTACTTGTAAAAGATACGTGTAAAATTATAACACATATATATCATAAAAAAAATCCTTGTCAAATATTTAGGCCTAATGTACTCAGAGCTATACAATTCTTTTTTTGCTAAAAAAAATAGTTACTTGAATTAATTAGCTAATAATTATTTAAAAACAAATAAATAACACCTAACTACTCGTATTCTATCTTTTACTAGGAATATATTAAAAAAATAGTTTGAATGACAACAAAATCGGCGGATTATTAAAACATTCTTAAAAACCATTTTTTAAACTAAACTCATAAAATCAATAATATTTTTAAGGCCTAGTTTCACCCATTACCCGTTTGGGTTGGGCGCCTTTGTACTAATTACAATAATGTGTAGGGATAGGGGAGTTTAAATTCAAAGGAAGTTTACCCACATTTTCCTGGAGGGAGAGTGTAAAAACATTTAGGAAAAAACACTCAGTACACCCGACCAAGATTAGTTCCCCGATCTCTCTATTATCGGCATAAAAAATAATATCAAACCTCTATTTTATAAATTCTCAACTAGCTAGGTGGATTTTGTAAACATCTGTTTTATTTAAACACTGCAAATTAATTAATTGAATCTTTGACAGTGCCTAACAGGATGAATCCGCATGCAAATACATATCTGGTTAATTCCCACGTGAAATCCAATCAATATTCGCCTCGACTTCTGGGTGGACACTTTAACCACTTAACCAATAAGACCTGGACACATTACTGGCAGTCGTTATATTAATACAATGTAGAGGGAAATAGTATCTTGGGAAGGAGGAGGATTCAAATATTGGATAACTTGAAGGAAAGAAAAAAATTCTGGTAGCTGAGGGAGCAGGCAGAGAACAGGGTGCACTGGCGGTCTAAGTTCACTGACAAAAGGAATTGACCTATCGTGAGACATAACACCTAATAATAAATAAAAAAGAAAAATACAGGTAAGTCTTAGAATTTCGTTTCAAACTTTCATACATTCATTTAGTTGGATTAATGTTAGGTTGGATTTATGATTTGATAGATGATTGGTTGCTTGAATGTATGGAGGGAGACCTGGTTGGATGAATAGATGGAGGATGGGTTGCATGGTCTGATGAATGTTTAGGGATGGTTGAATATTTGAATGGATATTCTGGGGTATTTTTGGCTATTTGTATGGATAGTTTGATATTGGGGCGGATAAGTTGATTAGATGTTTATATGGGTGGTTTGTTGGATGGTATTGAGTAAAAGAAATGTATATACATATGCGTGTAAGGAGAAAGGCAAAATGGCCACTGACTTATGTCAGTAGTGTGTATAATTGTGGATAGTGTTGCATTTATCTTATTTATAATATAAGTTAATTTTTTATTTTATTATAATAGGATAAATAAAGGACACTTTTGAAATGCTTTTTTCTTTTAAAATTTTATGTAGACTTAAACATAGGCTATACTCAAATATGTTTCAATTCTTTGAGACTAAACTCTCCTGGTAAGCTATTGAAATTGAAGCAAGAGATCCCCACTGATTGCGTACCATCTATAAATCCCACAGTATGCATATTTCTTCTCTGTTTTATTTTATTCCTTCCAAGCCAACAAAACGAAAGGCTTATCGGTTCGTGAACAAAGTACAGGTCGCGCTAGCGAGGAACCGGTTTTAATATGTTTCCAATCTCCCACTGTTGCCTCGTATACTCCCAGTAATGAGAAATCAATTCCCATCCTAATTTTAAAATAATTTGATTTTGAGAATGTTGTACGTGTGTGTGTGTTTGTACATGTGTGTGTGCGTGCGTGCGCACGCAATATATAGGATAGTTAACCCTATTGGATCTGATATATGAGCAACATTTTACGAGAGTTTAAAATAGGGAGGGAATTGAGGAAGGAAAAAGGGGGGGAGGGGGAGGATGGGGATATTGTGATGGAAATTGAAGGGATAGCAATATGTGTTCCAAGGGATTTTTATACCCCGTATTGTGGAATTACCAAATTTGGAATTAGGCATTCACCAATATATGAATTTGATGACTCTATGTGAATTTTTTCTGTCGCAAAAATATTCTAAAATAGCGGAAGGGGAGGGGGG